>KK112715.1:263715-309603 GCA_000611955.2 Stegodyphus mimosarum | reverse complement strand
GTTTTTTTTTTTTTTTTTTTTTTTTTTTTTTTGCTGTCTGGGTCCGTGTGTGCTTCTTGTTAAATTTTAAATTATTCACAGACATCACCATTAATTTACAAGAATCAGCAATTATTACAAAACAGGAAAAGAATTCGTGTCAATATATAGTGGATAAAATATTATGCTATATCAAATGGCGGTGAGTTTGCAGACCAGTTAACAACAGAGGCTGCTGAAAACTATAATGCAGAATGTGTTCCCGTTCCTTGGCCTAGATCATATCTTTAATACCTCTTGACAATATTGCTAAAAAATGGCAAGAACAGAATATTTGCGAATAGGACAGATGCACCACCTGCCAACAGATGATCTTAATCGTAAAATTTGGATTCCGCAGTTATGAAGATCCGTAACAGAACATACTCCCTTCACAACATTTTAATACAAACATGTATTTACCAGTACCTATCATTACGTCTACGGGACACTGGATCTTCAGGTAATAATAATCAAGATAATGGAATGTCCCTTAATGAGACAATACCATGTTAAATTTCCTCCAGCTAATGTTATTTCTATTAAAAGATTTTTTATAAAGCAAAGGCATATTGTTCTTAAAATTTGTAAAATTATGCATCTATTTTCTGTGTTGGGAAAAATATTTGCCATTCTGCTTAAAAATAGTATTAATATTACCTTACTGAGCTGCTACTCCTTAAAATTTCACTATTTTATTTATAGGCTCATAGTAACTATTTTATGAGCATAGAGGCTTAATTAAAACATTCAGATTATTTATATGGCCAATTTTATGAACATTTAATGGAACTTTATGGACTCCAATGGAATGGAACTTTAAGACTCATGAACCTTTATTTAGTATTTATTTATTATGTTTCAAATTTATACATTTTAATTATGCATTAATTAATCTGGTTACTATTGTTGCGTTTCTAACGGTTCGTGGATTTGGCAACAACGACGACACTTGATGAAGAATCAAAACACAATTTATTTAGCAAGTATTGCTCAGGACACTCCAAAAAACACGTTTACAGTCGTCGAAAAACGACTATAAACACGCTGAAACTGTCAGCAACACAGCCTTCAGGCTATCAGGCTATAACGTGAAGACAGCTTCACGGCAAAGTACTAGCGTACAGTTCCTGACTCGGCTTGTCGTTCTTGGAACTCAACGTATTCTACACGCTACAAATCGCGATGCACTCGACGATACACTCGATAGCCTCAACGATGCACACTCTTGATGCACCAACTCGCGATACAGTCGACGACCAGCTCTACACAAAACTCGGGATACACTCGACGTTAGACTGACGATCAACTGCTACTCCGCGTACAAGCAAGGTTTATATAGCTCTGGACCCGCCTTCGAGAACATTATGGGCCAAACCGGTAAGAATTCGTTCTAGAATGTTCTCCATCCGTCTACGGCATATCGCCAGTTTTGTCGCAAAATGTCGCCAAATGGCCGATTTCGGGCCAAATCTGACAAACCTGTCTTCCTTTGCCATTTTCTGGCAACCATAAGCCCGCTTTGTGGGGCTGCTATCTTACCGCGGCTGGGGATTTCGTAACAATATTATTTAAAGTTAAAATAAATGTAGTTAATGATAAATGTGGGACCACACCTGTTAACCATTGGTAAACATCACGTGCCATCACGTGTCATTCATCGTCCACTAAACTGAACTAACATAGTTCTGTCTTGCAAAAAAAATGAGATAACATGCCAATGCTATTTTGAATAATCTCGTGAACAGCGAAGCGAACGCAGGAAATGTTTTGAAGCAACAGAGCCGTGCCAAGATATTTTTTCACCTGAGGCAAAAAGGTAAATACGCGCCCCTACACACACACACACACACACACACATATATATATATATATATATCAGCTATATTTGTATTAAACAAAAGTAACTGTATTAAATGAAAATATCATAATTCTTAAAGCATTTTTTAAATGTAGCTTTATAAAATCAGAAAAATAATATAGCCAATTATTTATAACTTTCAAATGAAAATGTTAAAAAAAGGCCTTTTTTGATAAATAAGAAATAACATTGAAATACACATTGCATTAATTTCCAGGTTTTCTTGCAATTCCTCCTATCGTTTTATTAATTTAAGTTTGCCGAAGCTTATTTCTCGTAATAATAACCGACAAATTATAAAACATACTTAAAGTAATTTTCGAATTCGTACAGACAATTTGGCGCCCCTTCTAGTGATTCACCTGCACTTGTCTCACCCTTGTCCCGGCTCTGTGAAGCGGCCACACTATCTCTTCACGCAGCGAGATCTGCTGCCATTCACATACATGATTGCATCTTATGTGATTATGCCATGCTACTGAATAGATCTCTTCTTTTCCTTGTCGTGATCTTCCCCCTAGTACAGAATCTGTATTATTTAATAAAAAACCGCAATGCATCTTTTATCAATTTGATATGTTTCCTTTTTCAAAAAAAGTGTCTACTGTGCCACAAAACATTGTTGTCCCTCCTTATTTGTCAGTCAGAGCAGAATAAATTTCCTAACTAACCATGATTCATTCATAATTGTTGGAAAAACCTTATTCAGCAGTCTCTACAGATTTTGTCCATAGTTCATGAGGTACTAGAAGCTGAAGCAGCATACAATATTATCGGCTTCATAAGCATGGGTTGAATGTGCGCGTCTCGTCGAGATAAACTTCGTGGTACTTATCTATGAAAATATGTGTAATTTTTTTAATGATGTCATTTATGATGATGTCACCAACATGCTCACGAGTTCCACATCATCTGATGATCACTAATATATTTCACAGGACATTTATCTCGCGTTTCTAGCTCCAGAAGTGGATACCTTATTCAAGGGAATAGTGGAGTTACTTAAATGTGTGTTGAGAAAGTAATGATTAAATTAATACAACATTATATCACGTACTGAGACATAGAAACATTACTCAGTTTGGGACAGTAAGACAGGAACTAGACATGACACATAACCAACAAGGGTACTTTTATGTCTTTAATATCAAAAAATGTCCTGATCAGTTTATTATTACTTTTGTTTTCTTTCCGTCAGCTAATACTTAATAGCAAGTGCTGTTATTTATGGAGGAGAATTAGTTTCCTAAGCTTCGGCAGAAGATTACGGGACCATATCTGGTCGAAAGATCTTTATGGTAGCAAGGAAAAGAGCTGCGACGATTGTCATTTTTTCGAAAACTCCGCAACTGATTCATTAATTCTTGGGTCTTGAAAAATGGAATATAGTCTCTCGAAACTGTATCGGCGCCAGTAAGCTGTTTTTGTGAGAAAGTAGCTCAGTCTGACAAACACTGTCGTATCGAAGACTTTTGCGATTGGGAAAGCAGGCTAATGAGACCAATAATTTCATGAGTCCTTAATATATTTTCCAGGAATTTTAATGACTGTAATTACAGCCACTTCACATTCCTTCTGAATGTGAAGAAAACAAAAGAAACATTCAGTCTTAAGCAGGCGTTAAAATACTATTTGCAATTGGAGCAATAGATTTAGTAATGATTGCCTCAAGCGTTCTACCTGAGATGTTGTCGTAACCTTTTGAAGTTTTTTGGGGTTAAGACCATTAATCACAGCTTTAATTTTAGAAGATAAATGCTCTTCACAGCAATTTCTTCTGTCAGTGGATGCAAATTCAATTAACTAAAATGGGACTTTATAGTACCAGGCTCTTTATTAAAGTGTTAAAATAGAGTCTTCATTGTGCGACAAATTCCCTGAAGTGCGCTTCTTTGCTGGCATTGGTATAGGAACTTCTATTGGTGGAATTTGAGCTCTCTGTCAGATTTTTAGCCACATTTTCCAAAGTCTTCCTTGTCTAAAATCCTTTTCTATATGATTTATTTATGACTATTGGAATGAACGTTGCATACTAGAAGTTAACAAGTGTAAGATCCTTTCATGGTTTTGAACTGTGGTCAAATCTTGTAATAACATTAATCTTTATATCTACATTGCATAAGAAACTAGTCCAGTAAATAGGTAGTTATAACGGACAGTATAATAAAATGTAACAATCCCCATAACGGAAATACAACACAAACCAGAGCCTTTCCTGCACGTTAAATTATTCTGTGAGCCGTTAGGCCTAACTACCACATTTGAATTCGTTCAACGTTACGTATTTCTGTTAAGCCAGAAGTGCTTGGCTTGTGTAAACCGAAGTTGGGCAATTGTTAATTTTGTGTTCGAATAAAAGGGCTATTTTACACCTTCTTCTGACTTTCTCTGTCTGCAGTTTAAGACAACTGGATTATTCCTCTGTAGTCTTTATAGAGTTCCATTATATGCTACCAAAGAAGGTGAGACTCTACAACCCGTTAAGTGGAAAATAAATTTGGGGCCCTGGTCCTCAGACCATACCAAATAAGAGATAACGTAATTGTAAAAAAAATAAACTTTATAGTTGCTGATTCAAAAAAGAAGATCGAACAACTAAGGCTAAAGGTGATATCTGCAGAGGTAGAGCCAAAGATATATTAATTTTATATAGAGATACAAAAATTATCTTTTTGTGTCTTGACTATTGATAATCAAGGCTGCAAAACTTTTCAGACTGATAATCTCCGATAAGCTGAAGAGAGAATCGACCTCTAAAATGTTAATTAGAGTTGCATTTATTTCAAAGGAAAATTTTGTGAACAAAGAACTGCTACTAGAGTTCCGGGATCGAGTACTTGCAGCTACAACGATATCACTGACAGTCTCCTAAGCATTTAATCGTAGCTAATTTTATATAATTTAGATTGATTTTTGATACTTCAAGTGATTCTGACTTAAAATTGCCAGGTTATACAAAATGTTCAAGTCATAAAATGGGTTTCAATGTCAAATTTAAAACACAAACACACACACATAATGACATTAAAACATTAAAGACTTTTTATATAATGAGTTAGTTTCGGGTTTTCATTGCATTTTGATTGGATAACTAATAACGTTATTTTTGGCTGTTTGAGTTCTAGTTCCATTTACATCACCAGCGTTATGTAAACGTCATATGACATTGATTAATCTAGAAATGATGCAGTGCAGAAAAAGATATTATTTTTAGAATACGATGGGGAAATATCTAGATTAAAACTAAGCATTAAGGGGGCTATTGCTAATTTAAATTATAACATACATACTTTTTATCTTTCTTACAAATTCCTCCTCTTCAAGGAGAAAAAGCATAGAAGAACACAGAAGCCTTCTTAAAAGCAGTAGCAAATGAAGAGAAATGTAAATTATAAAATTTTGGTTAACATAATTAATTAACTAATTGTAAAGCATAAATTTTAAACGTAAGCTTTTTTTTTAAAGTGAAAGTTTTAGATTCCTGTTAAATTTTTCAGTATTTCAGTCCAAAAATCTTTCGGGTTTAGAACAATCATAATCGTAATTGAGGAAAGGTTTCATTCTCACAGACTATCATAAACAAAAACTTTCACATAACCATTTTTATACTAATTACCTGTAACAGATATAAAAAATTATGACACTAATTTTCATATTGATCAATTATACTTTAATATCATGAATATCGGAGTAATATTACAGATATTATGATTTCACTGTTATTATCTTTCATTTGCAATTCTTTATTTTAAATTGGAATACCCCGCAATACTTTTAAATAAACATTTCCATCAACATGACATATCCACTTGAGCTAACTGGTGCGGCTGTTGTGCACCAGTGGCCAAGGGTTGCTATGGCAGTTATTTAAAAAGGCCTCCGTTCTTTGTTTAACGTAATTGGCCTTTGCAGACTGCACTAATAGTTCGAAAATAAAAAAAAATATTAAATAATAATATATAACAAAATTATACTCAGTCATAAAATGGGAGCGTTCAACATTATCTTGTATGAGGGTGGCAAAAGGAGCAATTGTACAGAGGTAATAATAGTCACCTGTTTTTGAACTAGCACTCCTTCCACATGGTCTGCCACATTAATATAGACTTCTGTCAATCATTCTTCATGATTAAAACAAAGACTTTCCAAGCTTATAAATAATACTGCAGTTATTAAGCATCACTCATTTGCCATTAATTAATAACTGTAATATTTCAGTTATTTTAACACATCGTGGGTGAGTGGTGAGGCTATTCCATTACACGTTTTGGCAGATGTTTGACGAAGCTGGGATGATTGAACCATGGAGAAAAATACAACTCAGGACTTTCACTTTTAACAACACATCTTTATTTTAATTTAGAGCAGATTATTCAATAATTGAACTACTAGATATGACTGACTTTAATACGTTATAACGTTCTAGCAAGAAGGAGGTGCATTGCGAAAGTGTTAACAGGATGAAGGCGAGAAGGCATCTGAACTGGAAACAGTTTCCTAGCAAGAATAATCCAGTCTTTCGGTGTATCTATTTTTTGCACTGTTAGCAGCATTCTTTGAGACTGAGGAAGTCCTTCCGTAAGTGCTTCCACCATTGTGGATTCTGTTAGTTTCAAGCTGGCTCCTAATTTCAACTTATTACGAAAATAAGCATCAATATTATTAAATTTCTCGTATTTTAAAGACACAAAATCACTAAAAGTAACAGATTCCGATGTTGTGAAGTATGTCTCAAAAATGTCCTTTATGTTGTTCCAGTCTTTATCTAAACAATCACGTAAATAGAGGGCTAAAGCCTCTCCTCTAATACACTCTGAGAAAACAAATTTCTTTTCCTTTTCTGGAATGTTCTTTGCAGCACATTTCTCTTCAAACAATAGAAGATATTTGTCTATTGGAAAATTTGTACTTGTGCCGTCAAAAATAGGGAATTGAAATTTTGCTGTATCCACAATAGCTACGGATTCTTGCTTATCATTTGCCATTTTTGCCGTTTTTGAGCGTGTTAGCATTCCAATAAAAAAATCTTGAATTTAAGAGTTCGCATACACATCAATTTGAACACTAAAATCAATCACTTTAGAAGCACTTGATAAAACGCATGACTTTGGAGGCGAGGTAAAACATATGTAAGAAAAATAAAGAATATGTCTTAAGGTTAAATTAACAACGTAAATTTCCCTTCTCAATTCTAAAAATAATAACCTCTCTATGCACTGCGTCACTTCTAGATTTTTTTTTATTATTACAGTTGACGTTGTTAATTTAACCTTAGACATATTCTTTATTTTTCTTACATATATATATATATATATAACTAGAGACAGAGAGATAGTGTCACAAGTTTTTCATGCAATAGGATAACTTGGAGAAAGCTGTAATGGATTGGCGACGGTTCTGTGCGTTATAACTTGGCGAGGCCTGCGTAGTTTGAAAGATTGCACTCGAAGACAGATATAGCCGTTAATTCCCTACATAATTTTACACCTTTATAACTAATTGTTAGGACACATAATGATTTTCGTTGTACATGATCATTGTGGGTGCGTTATACATCCCACAACTTTAGACAGATTATATTTTCAGAACCATGAACAACAGCTAGCAGAGATTAAGCGACATGTCAGCGAGCGCAGTAACGTCTTGTGTGCACCAGAGCTAAAGGGCGCAGTTATCCAGTATGGAAGCTCTCTAACATAAGATTTTGGTTTAGGTTGCTTATTAACAGAACGGTTAAATTTCTTGAAATTCTGAGTTTAGGTTCCGAATTAGCTACGTCATTAACGTTACGCAAACCATACGAGATGGATTGATCTAGAAAGGATGCAGTCCAGCAAAGTTTTTACGATTTTTAGAATAGAGAGGGGGAAATTAAGAACTATTGCTAATTTAAAATTATAATTTTGATTTACATATTTTTTATCTTACATTTTCTCCACTTCAGAAAGGAAACGGTTTGGACACAGAAAAGCCTTTTTGAAAAAGCATTAGAGCATTAGCAAAGAAAATTTATACAATATGTATACTTGATATGAGAAAGCAAATGACGGCTTCAGGGACACAACCTTGATGTTTCAATATGCCCCGTCATTTGGTCCACAAATTTTCTCATATCTGGATATATAAAAATGTTAAAAAATGCAATTTCAAAATCAGAACATATAAAAACATGAAAAAATGCAATTTAGAAATACGAAAACAAAAAGATATGAAGGAAAATTTCAAATTGACAGACTTAAGTTCTTGAAAAGATAAAAAAAATCTTGTATTCAAGATAAATTCAAGATGATTTCCTTATAATGGTCTCTGAATTAGAACTTTTTAACGAATTAAAGAAATTAATGCACCTTCTTATCGCATTTCATGCAGAGAGAATTCAAAGAATAAATAACAGGATTATTACATTTTTTCCTGCTCTCCGTGCAGCTGCGTCAGTCCAATTAAATAACAACCCGTACCTTACTATTTCGGCAGCTGCATTCACAATGCATGACGTCTAAGAGCCGTACCTTTCATGCAGCAATCTTTTATAAGTCGCAAATAATATTCCTTCAGTTAATAAAATCGATAAATTACATCTGAAAAATATTACAGTATTCCAAAATAAACGAATATTCGTAATTGATTAAAGATTAAATAGATATGTGTGGCAACCAAAGGCTAAGGAGTTTCAACTAAAAATTCATAAAATTATGTCTTAAGTAAGTAAGTCATAAAAATAGAAAAGAAATAGAAATGAAATAAGAAGAAGGAAGAGACTAAGGCAGAAATTCTCAGCCGGTGGTACGAGTACCATCGGCAGTACGCAAGAGGAAAATAGGTGGTAAGCAAAGAAACAAGGTAATTTTATCTATTAAATCCAAAAATTAAATACCCCAAAATATTATTTAAGTTATTCCTCTAACACTCGTAACTTTATGAGATTTGAGCTTTGTTAAAGGTCAATAGCAACTCATAGACTTCAGCAAAAAACTCCATTTTTATTTTCACAAATGCTCTTTTAGCCATAGACGTAACAAAATTTGTCAAAAATTATATTTTTAGAAATGGATGCTGCATTTTATAGGAAATAAAAACAAGTTCCTATAAAAAATAATAATATCTCATTAATTCTTTTAGAATTTTTTAACATGTCTACACTTTATGTTGCTACCATTTCCGGGCTCATATTTCTCTATTTTCAATTAGAATCCTTTTTTGTAAGTACAAGAGGATAGTACTACGACGGTGGTATTCCAATGAAGTGTAATGTCAGCACACTCGGCGTGTATTCGACAGGTCCAAGTTCGAATTCCGGCGCAGGCATTGCTTATTTGTCTCTTCTGCTTCAAAAATACCTAATATCTCTACAGTGGCGCCCGACATTAAAAAGGTGGTGGATGATGATTCTCCATCTCCAGAATTTGGCAATTGGATCTCCTAATCCCCAGTTTCCCTATAAAAAGAGGAGTATATAAGGTATTTCTCCAGCCTTCTTAGCATGCTTTCGTGTGGTAATGGTCAGCACACTCGGCGCGTATTCGAGAGGTCTAGGTTCGAGTCTCGGAGAGGGCATTGCTCATTATTCATGTCTTCTTCTTCGAAATAACCTAATATCTCTACATACTGTTCAGCTTTTCCTGAAAGTATTCGTCAAAGTGAATAATAAAATGCGATGAAAGATCACCAAACACATCCTTCTGGGTCTACTTCAAAAGTGAGTGCAGATAAATAAAGTGATTGTTCAAATTTTCAATGTTATATAACTTTTTGTATTGCAAAGTTAAAATTATTTTCAGGAAGCTGAAACTTGGCATGACATCCTAAAAATATGGATCGCATTAAGTTGTATAAAAATTTAATAGAATGACTTTAAAAAAAAATCTTAGAAATACAGAAACTTCAAAGTACATTTATCATTCTTACGTTGCTCAGGGAGGCCCAAAAGAAGAGCCGCAACATTCCTAGAAAAACGAAGCACAATTTGAAAACCTTTATCCAAAAAATAAAACTTCGCGATAACCATATAATTTAAGATTTTAATTAGTACTTAGAAATCTAGCTGTGCCTTTATTAAGCAGAAACTATCCTAAGTGATATAACTTGATTTTCTGCCGAATGACAGGCACCTGCTTCTTGATCGCTGCCGAATTTAGCAAATGGAGATGTTCATCGTTTTCTGTAAATCTCTCACTTGTTTATAAATTCCCCTTTATAAAAATCACAGTTACTAGAAATGTTCAATTTACGTTTGGCTGTATGCAGATTATTTGATGTTAGTTACACAGTCTTCTACTTGTATTGAAAGCTTTTTTTTTATTATTATTTTTTTGCTAAAGTAAAAGTGAACTGTTAAGACTGAATCTGCTCGAGATGAATAAATTAATTAATTCAAGTTCAGAGAAAATCTAATCACTCCAAATTTATCATTAAATAGATATTATGTAGAGCTGGTTACCGTTCTTGGAACAGTTCAGCTGGTGACAACCAACTTGCCTCTGGACGTAGAACTGTGAACAAGTTACGGTCTGCGTACCATCTGCAACCGGGCCACGCAGACCATCTGAGCAAATGGGACATGTTTAATCCGAAAAGAATATGAAACAAAGTGTTCGCGATTAAATGGTCCAGTCAATCAAGCTAAATCCAAGTTCAATCAAGATCAAAATGCTAAAAGTGACTCTCTGTGGACCGGCTTGTTCTTGCATTCAAATATTCGTCGGAAACAAAAAATTCAAATAAGGGTCCTGTGTATCAGCTTTTGTGAATCTTAGGTTTTATTTTGTGAGAAACATGTTCGAATCAGATTCTGGTAAGGGATTAAACTATTAGAACGTTCAGTTATTTTTAGAAGTACCATTAAATAATAACAGCTTTTATTAAGAACTGTGTGACTGATACATATCAAAATATAAACCTGAAAAAGTCCCTGTTCCAAGAAAAACAGGTTTAGAGAAAAACAGAGCTGTGGTATTTTCCTTCACACTGTTGTATTTCCACGAGTTCGTGGATTTGGAGTGATTAACGACAACACATGCTGCTGAAGAATGAAAACACAATTTATTAGACAGTATTACTCAGGACAGCTCCAAAAACACGTTTACAGTCGTAAAAAAACTACGACAAACACACTGAAACAATCAGCAACACAGCCTTCAGGCTATGAAGCTATAACGGTGAAGACAGCTTCACGGCAAAGCACTAACGTAAAGCTCCCGACTCGGTTCAGTCGTTCTCGAAACTACACATATTCTCGAGATTCTCTATGCTACAACTCGCGATGCACTCGACAACACACTCGATAGCCTCATCGATGCACACTCTACGTACAGGCAGGGTTTATATAGTTTTTGGCCTGCCTTCGAGAACATTCATGCATATCGCAAATTTTGTCGCAAGTGGGCGATTTTGAGCCAAATCTGGCAAGCCTGTTTTCCTTTGCCATTTTCTGCCAACCCTAAACCAGCCTTGCGGGGAAGCCATCGTACCGCAGCTTGGCATAATTATCCTATAGAACACGCTTCCCATTCTTTCAGTATACAGTAGAACATCAGAAAATAACATATAGATTGCACGCCTATCAATTAGGGGAAAAGGTTTAATTTTACTTTACTTCACTGTGGCAAAGCATTCGAGGGCTGTCTACCTACGGAGAGAAATAAAGTTCCCCTTTCGTGACAACTCTTTCAAGAGCGTTCTCTTTGTGAGAATGGAAAGATTTGTGAGAAGAAGTGACATAGTGATTGCAAAAAATTGGAGAACAAGTATACATATATTTTATAAATTTGTAGTCATATCCTCCTTATCATTTAAATATTACTTGTATTTGCAGGATAAATGCAAGTTATTTACCAATTTTATAATTTTTAAAGGCAAATGGATTGGTTGGCAACATGGTGTTTTATATTTAGTTTTGGAAACTGTAAAAAGAAATTCTGAAATTGCTTTTTGAAAAAAAAAATGTATGAAAGGTAACGGCTAAAAATGAACGTATGAGAAACTTCTATTAGTATAAGAAAGATTCTGTAAATAATAAATTAATTAATCTTAAACAGTGTCTCTCTTATTAATCATATAAATCATATAAATAGCCTTAGTAAGCACATAAACCGAAACTTTAGATTCACAGAAGAGATTTCATCTATTCAGTACAGCATCTTGAGAATTTAGTTGAAAGAAGGCTTCATTGCTTTGATTGTCACTGAAGACATCGAGACATTGTGTTGAAGAAGAGAGGACTCTTCTGTGAATAAAAAAAATTGGTCTAAAAATTTGGAGAGGACTTGCTTTTAGCTGACCAAATGAGTGTTGGTTCACTTCATTTTTTCAGTTGAACGTGGTAGTAAAACATTTTAGGAATTGTAAAGATAAAAAACTTTAAACCTCACTAAATTTTAACTATAGCTTTTCAGATAGCATGGAGCGAAGCTTGTTAATTGGTCTATTTTTATTATGATAACAAAAAAAAATAGTGAAGTATTGCGAGAGTTACTAAATTAAACCATAGTATTTATTAAAGGACAACATTGCCGATAATCGACTAGGCGTTTGCGTAATGAAATAATAATGTATGTCTGTTATACATCAGTTCAGCGTTGGTAATCTGTATGTTAAAAAAAGAATACCGATTACTGTCAACAACCTTTGCTGAACTGCGCTGTGAAGACATTTATTTGTTTATTAATCTCACTTTGTTATAAATGCTAAAGACAGACCTCGTGAAAGCAGTCTATGCAAGGCAAATAACCGTCGCATATCTTGTCGTATATTAAACCACTATTATATTAAATTATTATATTAAAACATTAAATCTTAGTTAACGCTATTTTAATATTTAATCTTAAATTCAAAGTCGAGAGCAGCAGTTCTTATTCTTGAAACATTCAAATCACTGTTCTAGACCCCAATACGAACGAAAATCCTTTCGATCTAAAATTCAGACTCGTGTCAAATTTAACATTTACTTATGTATTTTAAGCCATGCATAAAACTCAGTCTTGCTTCAATGTCAAGATCAGATGTACCTTTATTTAGGCCTCAATGTTCGCTCCGCCTGAATTATTTCATGATGTATCAGCCACCAGCACTATAATTTGGCATAGATTGATACATAGGCAGAAATTGAAACGAATGATATTTGTTATTATTCACACTTGGTTTGACTCGTTTGGCAGCGTTAAAGATTTTTTTAACCCTAATTATGTTCCGAAAATTTCATGTTAGTTAAAAGGATAATATAAATTTTGCTATTACCTTGGTTGTCTAAAAACATTTCCATATTATTATTTTGCCAGGATAACTAAACAGTTTGGAAAAAAAGGGAAAAAAGAGGACAGTTCTATATCTCCCTTCTACTGGGCCGATTGACGAAATTCAAATTGCGTTTTTTATATCTCGAAAGCGCGACTTAAGATATATATTAGATTTATATGTAGCATTGTTCAAATATAAGTATTTGGACACAAAATCAGACGTTTTCTGAAATGACATGGCATTCGTTTTTCCATAACTCGATTCTACGACTAAAATTATGCCTAGATATTAAATTTTGTAATTTTTGGTGAGAAATTTAAAAATTTATCTTAGAGCATTTTTTTTCAGTTTGCGTAAAGAATAATTCACTTCGCGAATTTCTTAATTTATAGCAACATATTTTCCTTTCTTTTTTTCATTGTACACGAGCGGAAAAAAAAGTCATCGTTCATACTTTCAAATAATTTTTAAAATGTATGTAAACCACATATTATTGCTTATAACAACTATGCCAAATTTTAAAACGCTCCAATATGTAAGTTCATGTTTACGATCATCGTGTTTTGAATAAAATCTCTGATTTTTTGCAAGTATGCTTAGAAAAATACATCTACTTTAAGATGATGATCAAAATTTTATAGATTATAATTCAAGATTTTTTTGGGAAAATTTATAAAAATTATTTAAACGCACAAATTTAAAAAATAAATCATAAAAAGGGGCGAACTTTATTTGGAATGAAACTAAATTTCAAAATGTGAAAGGAAGAATCAAATAAAATTAATAAAAAAAGAGATATTAATAAATATATATCAAATTCAATTAACATGGAGGAGCTAAAATTTTGGGAGCTAATTTTTTAAAAACTACTCGTGCGATTTTTACAAAACCTGGTTTTGTTTGGTATAATCTGAGTCGTAGAATCGAAATATGGACAAAAATTGGCATGTCATTTCAGAAACGTCCGATTTTGTGTCAAAATACCTATATTAGAACAGAGCTATATATAAATCTAATACATATCCTAAGTCGCGTTTTCGAGACATGAAACAAGCAAGTTGAATTTCGTCAATAGGCCCCTAGAACGAGAGATATAGAACTGTCCCATTTTTTTATACGCAATGTGCATGTATTCTTTTGTATTAATTAGTTAGTAAGCTGAAATTGAAAGGATTGAGTGCGGTATTATTTTTCGCTGAGAAGAAAAAAAAAGTTATATATTGCTGAAGAGAACGTGTTCTTCAGCTTCCGTTGCTGTTGCAATTTGGTTAGCAATTAAAAAGATCATTGCAACTGACATTCCAATTTGGTCAGCTAAGATATATTAGGCTCACTTTCATAGTTCAAAGAGGTGTCGCATATTGGTAAAATCTAAATTATACGGATATTTTAAATTCAAATTAATGAAATATTGGCTAGTTTTGTATTTGTTGTAGCTTTAGGTACTTACTGTACAGTAAAAGATACTTATTGTATTCGATGTCAGTAAAATAAAAAGTTATTTTCAATTTATATTTTAGTAGTATTTGCCCAAAAACATCATTTTAGAAAATTTTCTATGGGCAGAAAACAAGCAAACGAAAAAGTATTCTTATATATACATCATGTACATCGATATCGAAAATCATTTGTTCTAAATTCGAATGAAATAAGTATAGAAGCCAAAGATTTTGCTACGATAAACTCTAAAATATTATACATTTATTCTTTGTGGCATGACATAGCATGACAGTGCCTTCGCACTTGATGAAATGAGTCAGTCAAGTGTTTTGAAGTAAGATTATTTGAGGTACGCACAAAACCGAATTAAAATATAAAAATACAATGAGAGAAAACAAATTTTTCCTTCTGTATTAGTGCTCCTAATAAATAAAAACAGTTGCTTTAAGGTAATAACCAAGCAAAGTAATTTCCATGCAGTTTCAAAAATTTTTTAATAATTTAGAGAGTTTCATATCATTTCTAACAGTACCCTGTCTATGCTTAAATGCCGCATAACCAGCTAGAATTCGAAAACAAGCTTATTCAGGTTGTTGTAATATAATATATGACTTCTTGATTTCAAGTTCTTAACAAGGTCAAAGAGGTAGCCGATGTCTGCCTATAAGTTTTTCGTGTATTTCGTCCTGATTTCAAGATGTTTAAATCAGAGAATGGGAAGCCTAAGACAGATAGATGTCTGTCATCCAATTTACTATCCTCTATTCCCACTAGATCGGATTTAAGTTTAAAGTTGTCATACATAAACAAGAAACCGGTCCATGTTGTCACATCTCTGAAACCCCGAGCATAATGTTGAAGGATTGTGTCATTATATCATTATATCAAGATTCCTTCACTTTAAGAATTCCTTTTTAGAATACGTAAAAGCATGAGGATTCGCTGTGGTACTACCTGGAAACTCATCACAGCAAAGGTGATTTTATTCAATGACTTCTTGGATACTTTATGCATGAAAAAAGGATGTAGATCGGTGTACTTGAACATGTGTACTTGAACTCGTGTGCTGAGCTATGTCTTCCAGAATCCAAGCAAAACGTTCCATGATTATACGGGACAGACGCTTCTGTCGACAACCTTGCATTATGCTGGGCATACACACTGTCCTGATGTAATTATGTATAAACGATATCAACAAGAAATAATCCTGTATGAGGACCGTAAGCAGCACGTGTAATCCACTCTGGAGCAAGACTTGTGTATGCCTCAAATATCTTTATCAGGTAGTCTGTGTCCCTGAGTGGACTAAATATGCTGCTACTATGTAAAGTGTTATTTCTTTACTTGGTTTGTCTCGTTTGGCAGAGTTAAAAGATTTTTTTTAAACCTAAGTATGTTTTGAAAATTTCATATTAGATAAAGAATAATGTAAATTTTGGTATTACCTTCGTTGCTTTCAATTCTGTATAATTATTATTATTATTATGCTAAACTTAATGAAGAGTTTGGGAATTTTCCGCTCACTTGAATGTGATCAGAATCGAATTTCAGATTTCTTTTCAGAGAGAAAATTCTTCGCTCTTTTTCGAGGAAACTTATCACCAGGATGCAGAAGGAGTGCCGCACCGCCAACGCACACAGAAAAAGAGAAAAGTAAAAAAAAAAAGGTCTGTGAAAGTTGAGAGAAAGCAGGTAGATGCGTTTTTGTTTGAGGAAAATGAGGTAACAATGTTTACGGGCTGCTATCACGCCCGGAAGTGGAGAAATTATTTTTTGTCTTTTTTTTTTTTGAAGGGAGGGGGAAGAGGAAGTTCTTTCTCACCGTTTTCTTTCCACGCTAATTACCTCTTCTGTTGATCGTATCTTTAAAAGCGATGGAACCGAACCGTTTCGAACTTGGCAGTAAAGAAGTATTGGGGGGGAGGGGACTCTGCCTTCCGATGCCACTTAGCTTTTCACTGAATGTTTGAAGTTTACCACAAAACTCTCTTTCAGAGCAGTGATAGCTTTTTAGATGTCTTTCGTAAATGAATTCAATGGATTTCCTAAATATCATTTAACCTCGTTAACAAACTATTCTGCACGTCGAACAAAAGTAAACTGGTAGAACAAAAGTATCTCGTGATGAAAATTTTCGGTTTCCTAATGAGAGATGTAATTGTTCATTAAATTGTGCAATATATAGGATGTAGTTTAAATGCTATTATGCCTGGGATGGCTGGTGGCGTCAAACATCAGCTCGTGGTCGCGTCAAATGCTACTTTCTTCATAACAAGCAATGATTTCATTTGAAATGTAATCTAAAACTTATATTGCGTTACGATACTTTTTTTTTTCAAATTCAGCAATATGTAGGAGGGGAGGATGACTAGGTACTTACGTATTACCTCGTCAGTCGTGAAATCGTCGTCACGTTGCTCGATTTAGCGCCAGTTATGGATAGGCATAAAGTAAAAACACATTCTTAGCATCTGCTTATTCGTTTGATGCAACCCTGTGTGGTTATCGGTAAGTCGTGCTTTGCTTTTATGAACAAGGATGTAAATTAACAGTTATTGCTTTATTTGCTTCCTTACATTTTGAAAAAAGTTATGAAAATGTGGGACCTTCGTCTACAAAACTCTAAGAAGTGGATTATTTTCACAGTTATGGGATCCTACAATAAAAAAGGATGTGTATTAATGGATACGATAGGATCAGCGGAATATGGGCGAAGAAATAGTAATAGATTGGAACAATCACCTACGGAAAGTTTATACTCATAGCGTTCTAAACGAAACCTCTGGTAAAATTGGAAGGCCTGAAAAATAGTAGAAATCGGTTAACGCCTTTTTCGAAGTGCAAATATTATGCGAGTCGAATACTGATTATTTATTAAATAAAGAAGCGTCATTTCCTTCATAATTCTGCACGACGATTGGCGCAACTGTGGCCAGATATCCACTTACTTTCATTGTTCGATGGTAGCCAACTTTCATGGTTGACGAGATAATACGTAAGTATTGAAAACAAATTTCTTTACCTAATGTGTTTTTGTCACTCAGTCAGTGTTAGCACCTTAAGGAGCAATTCATAAGACAGCAAGGCTCACAATCGGCCGAGCGGTAAAATCGCTAAACACCGGTAGCTCTGACGTGGGTTCGATTTCAGGAGAACGGGCTAGCTGCATGAGCATTTTCATAGTTTTTGCAATGTGTAATGTGTATAAGATCCAGTTTTCCTTAGAAATCCTCCGCGAAGGCATCCGTCGCCTTAGGTAGATAGCCGTAGTGTACATTCCCATAATCTACCAAACCAAACCAAACTATAAGACAAGAACTTTATTGACAAATCTTGCGGTATTAATTATCTCCCATTAATCTTATTCTTTTAAAATACATTTGTGCATAGCAATGTTAAAATTTGCTTCAAAATTATATCGTGAATTAATGTTCAGTGTGATAAAGGTAATACAGTGAATCTTCTCGTCGGTACCTTCTCTCTAAGATAATTTATAAAAGTGAACAGTATTTCGAAGAGATTATTGACTACTTTCACAGAAGACCAAAATCATCTGGAACCGTGGGTAGTCTTCTTAAAGAGGATTCGCTGTAGTTTATTATAGTGGCGATGTCAATTTTAGAAAAAATAGTAATTGCCAGAAAAAAAAAACGAATACATCCAACAACCGTTGGGTTAACAATGCAATATGAATCGTTTGAAACGATGTTACGAATACATATATTTATACGAATACATATATTTATATAAACGATGTTACGAATACATATATTTATAACTTTTGAGAAAAGAGGAGGTGATTGAGGATACAACTCGAATCTAATAAATTGTTTAAATAACTTAGAGCTAGACATGGTTTACTAATATTGATTCTTATTGTAAATATGTGTGGAAAACTAACCTATTTTTAAACAAATAGTTTCGTGTGTTGGCAGTTGTGTTTCTTGTAATTCGATAAATTTACCCGAAGTGCTCACATGCAATTCAGTTAGGAGCAATAAAATGTGAAATCCTTTCTAATTTACTCAAAATCTTTCTTTCTTTTTCTCTTTTTCTTATTTTCACCCTTTCCTTTCAAAACCTTTTTTAAAAATTTTTATTGAATTTAACTGCTGAAAATAGTTTCAGTGCGATATGTGAAAAAATGTTCCTTGGTTTATTTTATTATGGCAAAGCACACTAGAACTCTCTGCCTAAAGAAAGGATGCCTTAAAGAAGGACTTTCTAAGGAGAACTGACTCGGATACACGTTACACATGGGGAAAACCACGAAAACGCCCATGCAGCCAGCCCGTTCGCCTGGAATCGAACCAGGTCAAGTGTTCAGCGATTTTATCTCGGCCACTTAGTGGACCAAAATATTACTTGAAATTGCTTTATTTGGGTAAATCATGTTCTGTTGTACTATCTCTTAACGGATGTTGTTTTAAGTGCACATTTTACACTGAAATCTAACATATCAGGGTCTCTATTTTTCAGTGGTTCGAGCTTTCATCATTAATGCAGTATATTTACGCAAGTACTTACGCATCGTAACATACTGTGCTTACTAAACACTATTTCATTGCTGCTGTTAATAACCATCAGGCGTCTTCCTGGCGGCAATTTTATCCGCTTGGCGGCAGAAGTTTGGCGACAAAGTTACTAGAAGAATTAATTCCCCATGATTTCCTAGAGAGGGGAAAAAACACAGCTCTTCTTTTTTCTTACTAAGCGCATATTTTTTAGTCTTCCTGTCACATTGAGGAAATGGTATTCGGAAAGAAACCACAAAGCTCAAAGAAATGAAACTGATATCTTAGGATTAGTTACACTTACATCTTATGGGATAAATAATCCGTAATTACTCCAGCAAAAGGATTGTAAGTAAAAACGGCTGAGACCCAGACAAATTTTTAGTTATAACATACATATTTTTGTTTTGTCGTGTAAAAGAAAGTTAAATTGTTAACATTTTTATTTCCGTACTATGTTTTAATGGATTAATTAAAAGAAATATGGGTAATTTAACTGGTCAACGAACAGTTAATTTTATATTAATTAATTTAAATCCTTAATAGGTTGTAATATTAAATGTTTAATTTGTTACTCTCGGGAGGTAATTTAAATTATTCATGGAAAATAAGGAATTAGTTAAATTTCTCTAAACTCGAAAGTTATTTAAATGTGAAACCAATTAATTTGCATTATTATCTGTTGTTATAATACAGTGATATCTCAGTATACGTCCAACTTGCTATAAATGTTGTTTGGATACAAACATTTTGTTTGGTACACAACATTTGTTTGGAATACGACTCGAGTCACGACGCTTACGTATCTCTTTCGAGACAATGCTACGACTGCCCATGAGTATCACTACGCCTCTTACTACTATTCAGTAAACAACCCGCGCTAAAACTATCAATTTTCAAGTGATTTTGCCTTTTTTCTCGAAAATGTTTTGTAAATTCATTAACTATGGGTTTCAGGAAAGCTAATGAGGAGAAGAGTGAAGCAACGAAGGAAATTGTTAGGATCACCATGGAAGTGAAAAAGAGATTCTTGAAGTGTACGAATATGGCGTGCGTATCCAGGACTTGACGTGTATATCCAGGCATACCATATGCCTAGTACGCCATTCAGAACAAATAGCGCAAGATGCTTAGCGTCGGCTCAGTATAACCAGTAATTGAACTCTAACAATGAAATCACGACTACTAACATGACAGACAGATGTTACTTATACTGGAGGTTTATTCAGCTCGAGTAACGACTGGGGAGTCGCTATCCGGTTAACTTATCAACTGTGGACGAGTCCGTTATCGAATTGCCCCTCTTTGAGGCGTGGGCCCCACTTTAGGAAACACTGGCATTAGAGCATCTTGAAAAATTGCTTTGATATAGATAGCAGAAAAGGATTTACAGTATCATGTGCAGTGTTTCATTTATGTACAGTATATATTTCACTCACTGAATTTGTATTTTAGTATTAAACAGTGTTATAATGCATGGGCTTTTTCGCAGTTTTCCCCATGTGTAATGTGTATACAAGCTCGTTAGGGCTACCTGCCAAGGGAAGGAATGCCTTCGTGAAGGGCTTTCTAACTTATTAAATTTCCAACTTACATATTTCTAACTTATATGGTTCGTATACTTATTACACATGCGGAAAACCACGAAAACACTCATGCAGCTGGCCCTTTAACTTGGTCGGAATTACTAGGGTTCAATGACTTTTACCGCTCGGCCGCTGTTGGGCCGCCTAAGCGAATCTATGACCCTATAACTACAGAACAAATTTGCTACTCTACTTTGAAAATGAGTAATATTAAATACCACACTCTGTTTTCACAAATAAATACGTATTACATAACGTAAACTAACGGTAGCATGCAAAAAACGCGGACTGGGAAATCTTTATATAAGAGATGGATGACCTTTGAACACCTAATTTTTCTGATGGATTATGTATAAAATAAATTCTAGAAAATGAATGAATTACCCAAATTCAAACAATTCCTCACAGATCCATAATAAACAATGTTAGAAACATCTTTCATTGCTCGAAATAATTTGACAAATGTTCATAAAAAGATGTACGCATATTGTAAATTAAATGTATGTTAAAATTACATCCGTTTGTTAGGGTATTACAATAAAATTAAACCGATGGTGACCGTCAAAGGCTATTGTTCGTTAGTGACTTCAGAATTGACGTCCAGTGGCATACAGAGGTACACACAAGCCAAGATTATTGAAATAAAATTAAAACTGAAAGACACCGCTGCCCGTTAAGGTTGTTGATTGCTGGCCCTCTGTGGTTTGATAGTCACTAGATCACCCTACAAATCACAGGTGTGAAGCGAAGTAATACATTAAGATAGATTACTAAATAAAATTAAATCTAAAGATACCAGTAACTGTTAACTATTTTTGATAATCAAGAAACGCAGCACTGCTGAACTATGCGAAGAATTCAGCCAGCTGTTAAAGAAAATCACAGAATTTTTGAAAAATATACTCCGAAAGGATAAATCCCAAATTGGAATTCAATTGCTTAGAGAACCTAATTGCTAATTTATTTAAATTCGTCAAACGAAATGTTAATAGCATAAAATTGTTCTGTTAATTGTTTATAATAATAATAATTTAATCAAAAAGTTCGAGGATTGACTAAGAAAAACAGATGATTTTCATCCACCGTTTCAAGTTTATGAATGCAATATAAAAAATATAAAAAAATCGCTGTGAGTCCTGGAGAAGTTTCCCGGAAACGACTTGAAAACACACTTTGAGGATAGAAAAAAACACAGAAAATAAGTGCATTTACAAGCATTTTCTCTTCCTTTCTTCATACCATCGTGGTATAGAAATTAGCACACTCAGCGCGTATTCGAGAAGGTCCAGGTTCGGGTCCTGGCGAGGGCATTGGACATTTTTCGTGTTTCCTACTTCAAAAACCTTAATGAATCTACACATTATAGTCTGAAATGATTACTTTGAATGGGATGTAATAAACATTCACTGATAAATGGAAATCTTACACGTTATGGAATCATTATCTATAGCTTTTTTAATCACTATTTTATTATGCTTTTAACTGTTCTTCTTTAAATTGCTCAAGCTGTTTCGTCTAAGACTAATTTTGAAACGTTCTGCTCACTTTTGCTATTAATTAACCCGATATTTTTAACTGCCGTTAAACTAACAAAAAATGCTCAGTTTTTTTTTAATATAGAAGGCGAGGAAAATAAGGCATAAATCAAAAAACGGAATATTCATCATCAAGGACACAGATTCGTTTGTTGTGATACCGCTCTTAATGGTACACGTGCCCCATTACCTTGCGCCCTGAAGGGTGTCAGGCCAGGGTGAAGGTGAAAGCGATTACGAACGCACATTTTATGGTAATAAGAATACATACTGGAACCAGGCTACCGTTCTGCGAGGGAAAAATAACGCCAAATAAGGCGGATGATGTGTTTATGCAAAAAGCATGCTTTTGAAAATAGCAATGTTAGTAGTTAAGCTGGATCCATGGAAAAAGAAGCATACGAAATTTTCTAATCAAATTCAAGGTAAAAGAGGGCATGTGCCACGGACCTCCACTTTAAGAGGACTTCCATTCTATAATATATAAAATATTTAAAATTTTAAATAATTTTTTTTGGTTCTTACAAATGTAAAATTAGAAGCAGGAACATCGTCAGGACCATTGTCTCACATTCTCCTAGGCGAAATATACCATTTAGAAATCCTCGATTGTTAAAAGGACGCTAAATTGCACGGTCAATCTCAGCTGTTGAGTGATCACCATATTTTGAAGGTCATGATGCCACGTGAATATGAGGGTCTTCCGATTATCGTGGAACATATCTTTGATTATGAAGCTGAGAAATTTAATGGCATCAGTTTGGACTTATCTTTGTAATTTTATAAGGTATTTCTCCCGCCCTTTTTTGCCTGCCTTCGTGCTGTAGTGGTCAGCACGCTCGACGCGTAACCGAGAGTGGATTGATTCTCGGCGAAGGCGTTGCTCATTTCTTCAACTTCCTTGTTTCAAAATAATCCTAATGTCTCATATATTTAACTAATATAGTTTTGTCATAAAACTAATACCAATTTAGATTCATTTATTCCTAAGATCCTGGTTTAAATACTTAGCACATAATTAATCGAAGCTATGAAAACAAAGCATACGAAAATTAAAACTTGTATGATAGTGTAAATGAAACAAGGTGAAACTATTATTATCGTTATTGTTGAATTTAAATACCTTTAAATGAAAACCATTAAATTGCTATGTTATTTTACGAAATAATTTACGGTACTTACGTTCTAATACAACAACTTGGTGCAATTTGGCGATTTTTTACAGATGAAAGAGTAAAAGTTGTTTATCGTTTGCAAGTTGATGGCTTTCGCGACATTTTTTAAAAACATTCCCAAGCTAATAAATAAATCCAAACGATATTTATCGTAAGTAGATAAACATTATCGTACAAAAATTCTTTTCACAGAAACACTTGTGCACGAAGCTTGCAAAAAAATACTTCCTGCAAGAAGTAGAAACGACTTCTACTTTGCTAGGATACAAAACTAGCATAGTGGGAAAAATAACATTTACTTTTAAGTATATATATCCTTTCCTACCGGGGAAAAAAAAGAAAAAAGACGATTGCCCAAAATTTTCCACCGAGCGTAAAATGATCTTCTGCTACTGTTGCTGTGGAAAAGAGAAAATATACAAAAGGACACTATAATCTGGGACCCAAAATTTAAATATATATTTAAAAACTATTATGTTTTTTGGACCAGGAAACGGGAGGAATCAAACCACTAGATTCTAACCACAAATCTTCCAGTTCTAACTGGACGTGTTAACCATTTACACCATAAGAGAAGGAAAATATCTGAAATACGCTTTTAAATCTGTTATGTTATAAAATCTCAGGAAATTCCTGAAAGTAATCACGAAAATTCCCACAGCCATGAAATTACTACTCCACTTATTAACTTATAAATGGTTGCAACGTTTGTTTACCTTTCAATTTGGCGATGCCTTTGGTAAGGTCCAAAAAACTGCGCCAATATATGAACGTAAATTAGTAATTACATGAGTAATTTGTAATTTACATTAGTAATTTGATGCCAAACTGGAATTTCCTACCCTCGCACCCGAGTCGTTAAATAAGCGATCACAAAACCGCGCAAAATTTCTCGAAAACAGCTTTCATTCAGCAACGTAATAATATTTCAGATCACATCGTTAAATCAAAGTAACACGAAGGTAACATTTATCGGGTTACACATAGTGACGTACACAGTACATAATTCTTTTAATTTTTTTTCTCTCGCTACTCCATTGAGATAAAATTCCAAATCGAATAACCTTCGATGTCGATGCAAGGGTACAAGAGAGGAAAAATCTTAATAAATAAAAAGAATTAAAAGTAGAAAGCCGTCGTCAAACCTGACACACAACACATCGAATTCCCCATGACCTATATTATATCCGAATTTGGAAGTCAAAAAATTTCAAATAGCTCGCATTCTTGGACATGTTTGTCAAATATCAGATTGCGGCTGCTTTTATCATTCCATTGCGCGTCGATTTAACCAGTCGCAAAAGGATCCTGATTTAGATTATAATTTATTTATACCGTAATAACATGCTAATGCTTCTATTTATGTTTTTGATGAAATAAAATTTACCGAATCATCAAGGCAAATTAAACTTTTCAAAATGTTACAAAGAATAAAATGCCATTTTTAGCGCTTGAAAGCGAAAGATAATTTTAACAAAACAACAAATAAAATAGTATCCGAATAAAATTTAAATAACTAAATAAAAAATGTATTGCAATATGAAAACTTTCGATAGAAGAATAAAATGTCAAAAAGGAATTAAAGTTTTAAAAACAAAAATATGTTAAAAAATTTTTAACCATGCAATGTACAGATATTTCGCTGCTTTTCCTAAATAAAGGTGGAATGTTTTGAAACTCATAGAATTAAATTGTTGTTGCTGAATAAATATAAAATTGAACTTAAAAATAATTTCAAATTTAAAAGGTCTCTTTTTCGTTTCTGCATTTTTTCATGAATGGTATAAATATTAAAACATCAAAATATTAAAAAGTATATTACCACTGAAATAAAACTAAAAAAAAAAGAAATATATAATATGCAGTGTCTCAAAAAAGTGTCCGCACACTTCAAGAACTTGCAGAAAAAGTGCTGTAACCCGGAACTGAAGTTGAATATACACTGGTGTGCAAGATTAAGGACGAAGTCGAAAAATTAGCATATCAGCTGAACGAAGAGGCAGAGCCGACAGAAAGACCAATCAGGAGATTAAGTAAGGTGATGTACGGTAGCACATGCGCAGATATGCAGGTAGACGTAATGGGAGAGTGTCTCAGTAGTATAAAGCATGTTGTCGGTGTAAGATCAGTATTTCTGGCAAAGAGATTGCACGACGTATAGCAGTTAAAATCACACCGAGTTGCTGCCTCAGCGAGAAATGGCGAATAATCAATCTGTTAGACGACATCTGGATGCTTTTACCCGAGGTCGAATCATTGGGAAGTTGGAGGAAGGCCGCAGTGTGACATGTGTGGCTGCAGAGTTCGGAATTGCTCACAGCATCCTTTCACGACTTTGGAGACAATTTCAAACTACAGGAACAGCTATCCGGGGGTTTAGTAGTGGTCGTCCACGAGGAACCACACCCGCAGATGACCGGTATATTGCCTTACAGGACAGAAGAAACAGGCGGCAGACAGCGGAAGAAATCGCTAGACACACGACACAGGCGACTGGACGACTGATATCGCGTTTTACCGTGGCCAGAAGACTGCACGGTGGTGGTCTGTTTGCACGACGCCCTGTACGGTGTGTACCTCTAACGCCTGCCTATCGGAGAAGGCGTTCTCTGTGGTGCCGGGAACACCGGAATTGGAGAGACAATGAATGGAGACGAGTACTCTTTACAGATGAGAGCAGATTCAGTCTGAGTAGCGATTCTCATCGCATACTGATCTGGAGAGAGCAGGAAAGCCGAAATCATGCCTCGAACATCATTGAAAGGGATAGGTATGGAGGTGGCGGTGTTCTCGTTTGGGGAGGCATCATGCTTGGTAGTCGTACAGACCTTTACATCTTCGACGCAGGTTCAGTCAACGGGACCCGTTATTGTAACGAGATTCTTCTTCCATATGTGCGTCTTTTTAGAGGCGCTATGGGTCCGCAGTTCTTTTTCATGGACGACAATGCATCATGTCATCGCACAGTAGCTGCCGAACAGCTCTTAGAAAGTGAGGATATTGAACGTATGGATTGGCCGGCACGATCTCCGGATCTCAATCCCATCGAGCATGAAAACCTAGAAACTCCATGTATGGGATTTTCTAGGCAGACGCTTGGCAGCTCGTACCTTACCACCAGTAACGATTCCGGAGCTTCGATTGGCGCTGCAAGACGAATTGGCAGCAGTGCCTCAACAACTCATTGACACCGTCATTCTCAGCATGGGCAGACGCTGTGAAACCTGCCTAGCAGTCAGGGGAGATCATATCCCCCATTAAAGACCGGTTCTAGGCAGACGCTTGGCAGCTCGTACCTTACCACCAGTAACGATTCCGGAGCTTCGATTGGCGCTGCAAGACGAATTGGCAGCAGTGCCTCAACAACTCATTGACACCGTCATTCTCAGCATGGGCAGACGCTGTGAAACCTGCCTAGCAGTCAGGGGAGATCATATCCCCTATTAAAGACCGGATGTTTCTTGCTGGACACCCATCACAGGGATGTTTCGGCCTTTAGTCGCATTGCGCTCCATGCTACTTTTTCAATAAAGCTTCTTTTTATCCCTCTGATTTCTCTTTTAGTAAGTGTTGCTTACATTACTCATATGCTTACGTATTGGGGATCTTACGGTATTAAATGTGTTGATTTGGAAAGCTTTTGTACAAAGTTATATTGAAAAAACCGTCTCGTCCTTAATTTTTTCACACCAGTGTAAAGTCCAGTATTTTTTCATATTGTCGCGTTCTACGGATCCGTGGATTTGGAGATGATGATTGATGACAATACGTGATGAAAAATCAAAGTACACTTTATTTAGCCAGTATTACTCGTAACAGTTCCAAAATCATGTTTACAGTCTTCGAAACATTACGGCAAACAGGCTGAAACAATCAGCAACACAGCTTTCACGCTATCGGACCATAACGGTGAAGACAGCTTCACGGTAAAATACTAGTACAATTCCCGACTCGATCGATCGCTCTACGCAATACACTCAAGATAAAACTCGACGATACGCTCTCGATAGACTGACGAGGGTGACGACATAGGTTCAAAACCCAAAAGAGAGAATTAGACGAATGAACGAGTGTCAAATAGATTATCAGATAAAGTTATCCAAATACAATGCTACTCCGCGTACAGGCAGGGTTTATATAGCTTTTGGCCTGCCTTCAAGAACATTATGGGGCAAAACGGTAAAAATTCGTTCTAGAATGTTGTCCATCCATTTATGGCATGTCGCCTATTTTATCGCCAAATGGGCGATTCCGCGCCAAATCTGGCAACCCTGCCTTTCTTCGCCATTTTCTGATAACCTTAAACCCGCTTTGCAGGGAAGCTATCTTGCCGCAGCTGGACATTTCGTAAAAATATCATTTACATGTGAGAATAAAACCAAAATTTTAATTTTCAATACTGACTTATTTTCTTTTTCTAAAACTGAAAATGTAAGGAGAAATTGATGAAACACGCCACAAAAATGATCGTATACAGAAAAATTTTCATAAAATTTCACAAACAAAATTATCGTCTGCCCCTTTTTATTATTATTGCATTTTGGTGACGTTTAAAAAATTGTTTGGCTTACATTTTATTTAATGTTTAAAGATGGTTCCTAGTCGTAAGGAAACAGCAAATAACATTCGAAAATTGATAATTTTTTTTCATAAGGATGGAAATTCGATTCGGTTTATCGCTAAATTAATAAATGTATCCCATTCTACGATGTAGTATATGATAAGAAAATCTGTCAAAAATCCATATTTGAGTGCTTTAAAGATTTCTACAGAATTTACAAAAAAAATTTTTTCCTTCAGTTTCACTTAAAACTGTTCGACGAGTACTCAGATCAGCTGGATTACATGCGCGCTCTGCTCTAAGAAAATGTTTTGAAAGCGTAAAAAATAGAAAGCTTAGGGTTTTCTTCTCAAAATCAATGGTAAATAAGCCCGAAGCGTATTAGAATCATGTCGTATTTGCAAATGAAAGCAAATTTAATATTTTTGATACCGATGAATGTATAATTGCATAGAGAAAAAAAACGAGCAGCTTAATCACAAGATCTTGGTTGGCACAGTAAAGCATGGCGCTGGAGGTGTTCTTGTGTGAGGGTGTATGTCATCATCAGGATTAAATAATTTAGTGTTGATTGATGGCACAATGAACCATGCTCTTTATTTAAATATTTTAAAAGATAATTTAAAATTATCCGCCCAAAATTTGGATACTGAAAATAACTTTACTTTGTATCAGGATAACAATTCTAAGCACACGTTCCCCAACGTTCGCCTTTTGCGTGTCTATAATTGTCAACTTTTATATATCATGCAATATACACTCATGTCCAAAATTATGTTTACATGCATAAATTCACGGATTTCTCAGAGATTATGACTTATAATTTAATGAATTTTCGTGGAATCATACATAACATGATGACTCATAAATGCAAAAGAAAAAATTGAAGATCACCTCATATGATATAAAATTGTAGCATGAAACAATAAAAATGATAATAAAGTGTGACAAAGAGAGTTAAGAAAAAAAGGAATGATTCAGAAAAAGAATTAAGTCTTACGAATTTAATATGGAATATGATCTCCCCTGACTTGTACACACATATCACAACGTGTTTTAAGGCTGGAAATAACGTTGTTAACCACAGTTTGGGGAATTAATCTCCACTCTTCCAGCAATGCCGTCTTCAGAGCATTTACATCTCTAGGAGGAGGATGTATACGTGCAATTGCTCTTCCAAGGTAGTCCCATAAGTTCTCTATCGGGTTAAGGTCAGGAGAGTTTGGTGGCCAAGGTATTCGCTTAATGTCTTCACTTTCAAGGAATTCATCAACGAGGTTTGCTCGATGTGGACGGGCATTATCATCCATAAATAAAAAGTCAGGTCCATATGCACCCCTGAAAAGTCTTACATAAGGATCTAAGACCTCATCCCGATATATCTGGCCTGTCACAGATCCGCTGCTGAACACGTGTAGGGGCGTACGTCCATCGATCATTATTCCACCCCATACCATCACACCTCCACTACCGAAACGGTCACGTTCCACAATGTTCGAGGGATCATTTCGTGTTCCTGACTCCCTCCAGATGTAAACACGTTTAGAATCACCAGTTAAACTAAACCGCGACTCATCAGTAAAGAGAACATGGGACCATTGATGTTCAGTCCAGTTTTGATGTTCTTTACACCAATTAAAGCGATCCCTCTTTTTCTGTGAAGACAGTAAAACACATACCCTTGGCTTTCTGGCATAAAGGCCTTTTTCATTAAGCCTTCTGTATATTGTTTGCCGTGATGCAACAGTTCCAGTGGCGGCTGCAAGCTCTGAACTTAACTGGCGAGCAGTAGCCTTTCTGTTACGACGGGCAGTTAATGCCAGATACTGATCTTCAGAAGCAGTTGTCATTCGTTTCCGACCTTGTCCAGGCCTCCTTACAACACTTCCATCATTTTGAAACTGTGTCCATAGCTTAGAGACTGTCTGTCTTGAAATATTCAGATATGTGGCTGTTTCCATGATTGACTGCCCTGCTTCTAAACGGCCGATAATTCGCCACTTTACAGATTCTTCCAAATGATACTTCGAAGCCATAACAAACCGCTTTGAGTCCCTACACACTGGAATCAAACGCGATGTTGCAGAAATTCACTCAAATATTCAGTTTGCGCAAAGCGCTTGATTCACCCTTGGATGACGTAACGCCTAGATTTGCATATCACAAACCGTTTGATTACTTTTGATTGCATAATGCTAATTAGGCTTGGTTTTCACACATTCCCTGCAAATACGGATCACATCGATTCGATATTTCATTGAATATCATCATTTTTGGGTATCTAAAGATAATTTTGGACATGAGTGTATTTCCTTTCTCTTATTTGTTTCTGAGGCCCTCTTTACCGCCCAGTTTTTTAGCATCGTCTCTCCCGCCCTCGAGTGACCTCTTAAATGGTACGCTTCTCGGCCAAGGGGATACGAGACCTGTTCAGTACTAGCTCTCAGGTACCGTTGTGTGCTGTTCGCGTCATGCGGCAAACATTTCAATGATCATCGAAAGGCAAGTTCTCATCTCTTTAATAGTTGTCCACAAGTTCTGAAAACAATTACCTCAGTCACCAGATTTAAACCCAACAGAGTATATCTGGAGAGAATTAGAGGTTAGAATTGCGAAGACACAATATTAGAACAAAAAACGAACTAGACATTGTAATGATGGAAGAATGGAGGAATATTGATGCAGATATTACAAAAAAAAATGGTCAAGTCTATACCCAGACGTTTGAAAGCTGTCATAAATACTGAAATATATACTACAAAATAATAACTGACAGAATTATTACAAAATTTACTAATATGTGCCAATTTCTTTAAAGAGTACGAAGAACTTTTGTGAGGTAAATTTCCTGTTATTTTTTTACTATTGATTTCCCCCCAAAAGAAGTTTTAATATCTTCATAAAATAATTAATGTACTTTTGCTAAGAGAAATATATATAAATATTATAAAAAATGTCATGCTAAAATATTAATTTTTATTAATGAATAAAGCAATATTTTACTGAAACTCGTAAGTGTACGAATATTTTTGTGAGCCACTGTATTAGATTTTATTTTTAACGAAAACGATAACATATGCAAGAAGTAGAGTTAGAAATTTTGTAATCAGTCTACACTCAAGAACATTGCAAATAGCCCACGAAGAAGGGAGCAGGTGATTTAAATGAAATTTAATACACTTGATGATACAGATGAAAGATTATCCCAAAATCAAGAAAACTAAACAAATACAATGTGTACAATTAGAGAAATACAATGCAACTCCAACAGCGCGTGGGACCGTCTCCTGCCGCAATACATGCCGCAACACGCTTCGGCATTGAGTTGATTAGACGTCTGATGTAGTCCTGAGGCAGATGAGCCCACAAATCTTGAACAGTCATCTCCAAATCATGTACAGAGTAACACGGCGGCATCTAGCGATTCAGCTGTTCCCACACATGCCCTATACGGGACAAATTAGGAGACATGACGTAAAGTCTTGAGTAACTCGAACTGTATGCGAAAGAACAATATATTGCTGGAAAATCGCCCTTAGAAGACCGTTTAGGAAAGGCCCCACGTCGGTCGGAAGAATGCCATCAACATAACGCTGACCCGTTAAAGGTTCCACATACCACAATTCGAGTGGACCGGCTATCATAGGTTGTGGTCTCCTAGACCATTACGCCTGCAGTGCGGGGAGAGTGTCGTGCCATAGCTATGGTGGAATTGTACCGTTCACCAGGGCGCTTCCGCACCCGCACGCGGTTATCATCTGTTCTTCCCAAAACGAATCGAATTCATTACTAAACACCAAGTTTTGCCAATCTGTGGCATTCCACATCGCTCTGGTTTGGCACACTGTAGACGGAGTCGCCGCTGTTAAGGGCAAAAACGGCCAGGGATATTTAAGTTCAAAATTTGCAATTTTTGATGTCATTTTCAACTTATCTTGAGGGATCGTTTAATTAAGTTAGAATAAGTCGAAGAAATAAGTACATTTGTACCTTCCAGATTAGGTGTAAATAAATTTATTGTTGTGAATAAAATCAACTCCTAAATACTCTGACACTATCTGCTATCATTGCTGTTATCCCACGCATTTTCTTCTCCTTTTTACACTTCTCGGCTGGCAGCAAAAAGAAAATTTACTGTAGTCTGATGGTTTGTAATTTTTCATCGCTCTGCAATAAACAGCCTTAGCTCTTTTTAGACATACGGGCTGATTAATGCGCAAATAGGTTAAATCGCGAGTTGACTGCATTTATGTTCATGCTTATTATTTCTCCTTTCCATGCGTTTAAATTTTACATAGTTATTATTATTATTATTATTATCACCATCATAAACATTTTGAATGCTTTTAAAAGTTGCTAAATTTTATGTCATAATTACTTACACAGTGAAACTACAGATCATGATCACACCTGAGTTCACATACAATTCGGTTCAGGAACAATTATTTGTACAAAAATGCCTCGGATCACGAACAGTGTTTCAAGTTTCGGACACACAGGAGGCAACATGTAATTTTCAATGGTGTTTTGAGGTAAGCTATGTCCCATAACTAACACACAGCTTCTAAGAACATCATTTTATTACAGTGTACTTACTCTTTATCATCCGGGCTAATCCGGGGAAGCATGTCACGGATAACTAAAAATCACAGATAATATACATCGTCAATTTTAATGATATTTATTGTACGCGTTTATTTCTTAAAAAATCAGTAATTACTTTGTTTTTGAGAACGATTTAAATATTTGATCAATTTCATTGTGTATTTTATCATTCTTTTCGAATCTTCTTTGGTCGAGGAAGTCTAATAACAGAAGTCATTGTGTCTCGGAATTAATATAATTATCGCTATCATTTCCGCTTGCATTTTCAGTATCATTCTCTTCCTTTTCTGTTTGATATTTAAAACGCTTAGTACTTGTGGTTGTGTTCTTTATTCATTTATCAGTTCCAAAATTTTAAATAAATTAAAAAAAACAGGAACAAAATATACGAACGAAACCAAAAAACTTCCACTCATCAACCAAAATGATGCCTTCGACTATGCACATGCAGAACAAGTTGTACGAGGTGATCGATGAAACCAAACTTAAAGGCGCAATTCAGCGATTTTTTTTTTTTTTTTTTAAAGCTTGTTCGGGCTTGCACGTGTTTGTTTTTTACACATTCGTGCATAGCGTTGATTGTGCGTGCTTAAGCACCGCCACGCGCGGATAATCCGGAAATCGTATAATCGAGAACGCACTGTATTTTCCACTGCTTTTCTCTCATTAACAAAAGCCTAACAGCGCGGGAATTCGAATGATCATGAATTCTGTAACTGATCATAAATTCGGCGCATGATCAGGAGTTCGAAAATTATGAAGAAATTATGGCCAGAGTGAGTTGCATACATAGAATCTACGCGCTTTAACAATTAGAAACTTTCTTTTTCTTTTTTTTGTTATTTACGACATTGTGTTTTTAAGCAAAACAAAAGGCTAGGAAGCTAAGAATAAAGACAAGGAGTAGTTACAAGACTAAAACACAACAAGAAAGAATTAGAAGAAACTTCAGAAACAGCAACAAAAGGTGACTGTGCAGGAAATGTCTTCAGAAGAAGTGGAAGAAATAAAAATGATCCTAGTTCTCGAATCCGAGAAATTTGGGCAAAAAGGGTAAGAAGTAAAGTTTTCATATAACGATATCACACTGATAAAGCAGAGCAAGTATGCATTTTCATGTCTCAAATTTTAGAACGTAGGTAACAACAAATCAAATTAGATAAATTTTGAGTGAAACAGTCTTCGCGAGTCTTCAAAATAATCAAATGCTGTATAAAAGCAAACAAAAGATAAAAGAAAATGCTTCCTAAAGCTAGATAGTTACCTGATGTTTTTTATGAAACGGAACATCTCATTCAAAGGATAACATTTTCCTCATCATTTTCCACTTCATGGCCGTTCACTCTCCTTCATCAGACATAGCAAGATTTAATAAAATTTTCGTCTTTTTTATCTCTTTAATATTGCGTTTATCTTTCTTGTTTTATAGTTAATGATTCTTACTGGTTATGAATTTGCCTACAATAAATTAAAAGAATATGAATAAAATTATGAACGTGTGAGCTGTGATATGACTACGAATCGTAAACAAATACTATAAGTACAGTTCTGAAGCCAAAGCTACGTAATTGTGACAAAACAGCTCAAATTACAAATTATTCTAATTCATTTTTCTCATCACAAAAAAAGTTACGAAGAACAAAAGAAAACAAACACTTTTAAAAATCGGATCTTGGGAGTTTTTTTGGGTATGCAAGCGCGTCATCCTCGCATTTTAACCTTTCCCTCACGGTTGGCATTGCGCCAAAACATATATTCTCATTTCCCGGGTTCTCTGATTGTGTTTTCTTCCCCCCTTCTCCTGCAAGTCTTCCAGGAATTTCATTCCAGGGACGGAAACGTTCAGTCGATAACACAATCGAATCGTAAAAAGAGAGGAAAAAAAAAAAAACTATGGAGAAATGATTGGATATCACGAAAATGGCTGAGTACTACAAGGGTTTGTTGCTGTTCGATCTTTTTATAAATTACATACAACACGATATTACGACATTACAACAGTTATGAAAGTGCAGTTAGAATACTTCTACATTCCAATGCCTGCCAAAAACTTTTATTGTATATGTTAAGCCGTTATTTTTAAACCTCTGCTTATTTTTTGTTATCAACTTGGGAATATCCGAACCTTTAATTAAAAATCTCAAAAAAATTTATATCGCTAATGAAATAAGCATTTCCATTTAACATTTTAATCTCCTAGCAGTGAAGCCAAGTAATACATGGCACTAGATCAGTCACTTATATTAAACCAGTTACACATACATTTAAAAAATAAAAGAAAATATTATTAAGACGGACGTCTTATGTTTTCAGATTGCTTAGTTTCTTGTAAGCAATGTTGTGCTATGATATGATTTAATTTACGATTTTATGCAAAAGCTGGCAACAGTTGTTGAGAGCTAGCGATCTGCCAGACAGTTCGGATGACTGATGCAAAAAGTAGCGCAATATAAAGTGACGTAAAAATATGGAAAGACTAAAAATTTAAAACACTCCGCATTTTATTCTAATACTAGCGGGCTTGTTCGCTGGGATTCGAAAGTTGGACAGAACTACCAGTTTTCAGCGATTTTCTAGCGGGCAAACCCGTACGTTTTATTCACGTATGCATCCACAAGATACTGCACACACGTTACACATGCGGAAAATCACGAAAACACCCATGCATCAAGAAAACGCAGCCCGTCAACTGAGCGGGCTGTGCGCGCTTTATTCACGTATGCATCCACAAGATACTGCATACACATTACACATGAGGAAAATCACGAAAACATCCATGCATCGGCCAAGCCCGCCAGCTGAGTGGGCTGTGCCTGCTTTATTCACGTATTCATCTAGAAGATACTGCATACACGTTACACATGCCGAAAATCACGAAAACACCCATGCGTTCGCCGGGATTCGAAAGTTGGACCGAAATATAAGTGTTTAGCGATTTTGCCGCTCAGCCGCTAATGGGGACTTTCACGAAGTGTAATCGCCATACTTTTCGGGTAGGCTATTCCAACAGTAGATCCGTTATTAAAATTCCTTTATTTAAATTCCCTTTGGTAAACTTCAACTGCTGTCTATAAATTTTATACCCAACATCTCTTTTGTAATTTTGTTTCATAACACTAACCTGTGGCCGAATTTTCGCATCTATGGCAACCAGCACAGGAAGTGTTATTTGCGCCTGCTTGCGCGAAGTAGTGGTATAGTGTATTCAGCTATGGCAAAACACTCTAGAGCAATCTGCCTAAGGGGAGGGATGCCTTCAAGGAGGATCTTTTTAATGGAAACTGGCTTGTATACACGTTACCCATGGGGAATAACACAAAAAAACACCCATGCAACCAGCCCGTTCGCCGGGATTCGAAAGTTGGACCGAACTACCAGGGTTCAGCGACTTTACCGCTCAGCCGATTTATTCACGTATGCATTTGCTCATTAAAGCAATATTGCTGAAATAAAAAATTAATACATTCTAAATGTATACAACGCAGATTTTAAAAGGATCGCAGACTAAATGAAAAATTATTCACTCAAAGGCAATTTACTTTTAAAAAATCAAAAATGTAAAACCAAAACTTGCCGATTATAAAATTGCTGGTAAATAACAAAATGTCAAATAATATGGGCAATATAATGAAAATTCTAAGCACAGATAACAATTGTGAAAATATTTTTAATAATTAGGTTAATCTGAAAACAATGCTTCATAAAAAGGAAATTATTAACACGAAATAAATAAAAGTGTAAATACAAAGATAAATTAAGAAATTCTGAAATCAACAAAAATTGAAATTTAAAAGCAAAAATGAACTAATACAAGAACACTCGAGCGCCTTAAAATAGTAAAATAATAGAGTGAAAGTGTAGATATGCTGAAAATACATACACAAAAAGTATTAATACTATTCAAATCTGTGCGCGTCTGTCTGTTTGTTTGTAACATCATCTCCTCCGGAACGGCAGGGAGTTGAGTTTCGTGCGAGAGGTACCTCCGCAATCCAAAAATTCGTGGGAAACTATTTCGAACAATCTCATCTTCGCACCACTTTAATCAGCCGAGATATTAATTAAAAACACTGAAAATGCTAATTTTCGCATCTTACAAGTAACTCTTTTCGCTGAACCTTATTATTAATTATGAATTATGAACGCGGCGTCGAAGCACGTACAAGGTGGAATTTTAAAACTGCCATTCGTCTTTTCTTAACAAAAGGAAAATAGAAATTTTTATGGAATAGAACTTATAAATTCTGTTTTAGCCGCAGTCCGCTTTCTGCCGGGCTTGCCCGTCAATCTTAACATTAAAATTAGTTATCAGTTAGATATTTATTTTATTCAACAGTTAAAATAATTTATTTCTCATAATGATAAAAATAACTAAATTATTGAGATAAATTTTAAAGAAACCAAAGATCCAGGGCATGAGTGTGGCATTAACCTCGGGTCCAATCATGGGAATGGAGTGGCTGGTTGGACGCCTCTGTGGTTTTTCTCCCAGTGTAGCCCAAATATGAGCTTGTTTCCTTTTGAAATTTCCCTGCAACGGCTTTTTTCCGTTTTGACAGATAGCTCTCGTATTCTTTGTTGTTGTCCTGAATTTAAAAAAATACAGTAAAACAAAATATCAGGTTAAATCAACAGTTGGTACTACCTGTTGTTATGGATAATGAAAAAAAGGTATTTCTCAACATTTTTTTACTTCCTTGTACGAAATAAAGGAAGTATTGTAATCATGAAAAATTCCGGGTAACATATTTCAACGAAAATATCCATTTTGACCGCTAGCGAATGCAATTTAAAGATGTTTCCGCGTGACATCTGTACGTAATGACAGAATAAAGGACTCTTTTTCCCCAAACGAATTATAAAACTAATTTATAAGGGATTCAAAAGAGATGGTTTCGTGACGTCTGTACGTACGTTCGTATGTAGGTATGTATCTCGCACAACTCCAAAACGAGTAGACTCAGAACATTGAAATTTTGTATATAGAACTGCTATAATATGTAGTTGTGTACTTCCCTTTTTAGCTGCATTCGGCCCCACCAAAAGTATATATATATAGATATATATATATACCCACTCTGTTACTTGCTCAGTGAGCTCAATTCTTTTTTCATTCTTATATGTTGCTAAATTGTGCAATTTTTTGCTTTAAAAATGACTGAATTATGTTGTTTTTATCTTCCGGTTAAAGCTTTTATGCCTCTAGTTAGCCTGCATGTTATAGTTCTAGAATTATCAACCACTTAAAAGTTGTGTAAGTGCGGCTAAGCCTAATTTTTTTACCATAGCAAACATATTTGTTTACATTTAAAACTTAGCAGAATAGTGGATTTATTGCCACAGTCCAAAGAAACTAAGCTTCGCAACAACAAAGATAACGTCTTCTCTTATTATTGCGAACTAAATCATGCTTAATCCAATCTGGAATTATCATTTAAGTTATCAAATTATCCCATATATTGACTCAGCGTTCACAACAAGTCAGTTTCTACGCCACAAAAGTCAGTTTCTACGCCTTTAGTGTTTTTTTGCCAAGTGAGACCAAAAGTAAACTTTCAGTTTTGTGTACCAAAAAAATCTGCCTTCTAGCTCCCTGGCCGAATTGCTTGTTTTTGGGTAGAAACTCTAATTTTAATTGTAAAAATTAATCTTTAAATTGTTTTAATTGTATTTATTAGTCCAAAGGGATTTAGTCCCGAAGGACTATTACTTTCGTTTTGCGATTTTGCGTCGGAAACACAAAAACGGCGTATCACTTTTCAAATTGTTGCCACTAAATGTTATCGCTCTGCATTAAATTTTAAAAAATGAAAAATCTGCATAAATGCATGCATGTTTTTTTTTTTTCGTAGCTTTCTCTTCAAAAATCGTCTGCGTGCGTTGCACGGGAAAATAAAAAGGAATTCTAATTACAGTTCTAAATAAATAGCCAAATAAATGTGAAATTCGTAACAATATTCTCTAAAACTTTAACGAATTTTTCATTAACAAAATCAAAGATTTCAAAGTCAGCAATACCAACGTTGTACAGAAAAACATTTTTATCTCCAGCGCGTGAGAGCGTGTACCGAAATTTCTAAAGATATGCACAATTTAAAATTATTTTGCGATATTGCGTCCCGGACCCATTTTGATGTTTAATAACTCATAAAATAATGAAGATATAAACAAACTTATGGTATTTATTGATGGAATAACTTATGTATTTTCCTTTTCAGGTTTGAATATCTTTACATTTGTAAATATCATCTGCGCGTGTGGTTAATTTCAGATAATTTCATTTTCCAGTCTAAATATCTGTACTTTTCTAAATATCGTCTGCTTATTAATTGCATTGTTTTTGGCAACTATTGCAATGTTATGTTTACTTTTTATGTGTTGTTCTAGTACTTTGGTATGTGACGTTTTATTCGACTGGATATAAAGGAGAATGTATACACCACAAGAAAAAGCACAGATTTTATGGCAGTTCATAGAAACGAAATCCATAATGCAAACGCAGAGAAATTGTAGAAGAATTTACCAAAAAGATCCTCCATTCAAAAGCAGCATCTTGCGGTGGAAAAAGAATTTTCTAGAAACTGGAAGTATCGGAGATAAGAAACGTTCCGGACGTCCTTGCACAAGTGGTTTTGATGTTGAGCGTGTCAGAGAGACATTTTTACACAATCTTAGAAGATCTGTGAGATCAGCGGCAAGAGAATTGGATATGCCAATTTCGACGGTGTACACGGTTATTAAGAAAAATTAAGACTGCAATGCATACAAAGTTCAAATTGTTCAAGTTTTGCAACCGGTCGATAGGCCTAGGAGGATGGCTTTTGCAAGAGATATGCTAAGGAGGATAGAAGATGATGCTGAATTTCTGAAGCGCATAATGTTCTCCGACGAAGCATCCTTTCATCTTTCTGTCATTGTTAATCGCCATAATGTACGCATATAGGGATCTGAAAACCCCCATGAATACCATGAGGCACAAAGGGATTCCCCAAAGGTTATCATTGGGCCTTTCTTTTTTACAGAAAAGACGGTCTCATTAGTCGTATACTTAGGCATGTTGGAAAACTTTGTATTTCCACAACTAGAAGAGCTTCAGCCACATGTACTTTTGCAACAAGATAGTGCACCACCTCATTGGGGTACCATCGTTCGTAGTTCTTTGATTAACCATTTTACAGGAAGATGGATTGGGCGAGGAGGTCCAATTCCTTAGCCACCCAGATCACCTGATATAACGCCTCTAGACTTTTTCCTTTGGGAATTTGTAAAGGACAACGTTTACAGGAGGCGAGTATCGAATATAGATGACCTAAAAGCCAGAATTACAACCGTAGTAGCCTCTGTGGATGCCGACATGCTTGCCGGTACCTGGCGTGAAATTGAATCTCGACTTGATATTCTTCGTGCGACGAAGGGGGCACATGTGGAAGTTCATTGACAAGGGTCATGAAACCTTTTGAGTCTATCTAACCATTTATGTTATTAATTTTAATCTATCTTTATTATTTTATGAGTTATTAAACATCAAAATGGGTCCGGGACTTTATAGACACCCTGTATATCTCTAATGAAATTCGAGGAAATAATGTGTATAAATCAATATTCCGTTTAAGGAAGTTATGTAGTGTACACATCACATTTTTTTATTTTAAAAATCATGAATAAATTTTTCGAATACAAAAAGCTGCGAATAAAAATTGTTATTACAACTATGATTTAAAATAGTTATCTTTGGGCAATATAAAATGTCACATTCTATAGACACCCTCTAACATGATCACACTTGGTTCTAGATGACTGAGGTCATCTCTAAAATTATTTACTTTAGAAAAGTGAAAGCACTTTCAGCGAGGCTCGTGTGAGGAAGGCGGTCACTGCAAAAGGTTCACTATAGAAAATTTAACTGCAATGTAGGGGCGTCACTTACCCGTTGTTTGCCTCACCTGTAAAATTATCTAGGCTCGGCTATGAGAAAATGTTATAAATTAAATGCGCTAAAATTATAAAAATAAGATGTTTTACTAAAAGATAGCTAACTATTATCAAGGCTGTGAAGTTAAATAACAAAATATTATGTTTTATGATATGGTAACCCTTTCCAAGTCACGCTCATAAAAAGAAATAATTTTATGTTTCGTGCGATGACAACACCTGCCACGTCGCGTGGATGATAAATGCATAATACCGTGACGAAACGTAACGGTCAGAAGGATGTGAAAATGCACCCGAAAGATGTTTCTAATATCAATATTAAAATTAAAGTTACCATTAAATCTGAACTTTTGCGTTAATGTAGTACTTATTACAGACCATAATTTGTCTTATTGGACCAAGGGGAGTTAGCTCATAGAGGATATTAGTCTCGAAACGGCATTTTGCGTTGAATCACTTTCCAAATAGATGCCACCAAATATCATCGCCCTGCATTATATTTAAAGAAATAATGAAGAATCTGCATAAATGTATGCATGTTTCTCGCACTGTGAAAAAAAAAAACGACGCATTAAATTTTGAATAAAGCAGTTCTGCACCCGAAAATGGGCATCTGGAAGCCCAAATTTTAGATTTCGAGTTTGTTTTATTATCTTTTTCGTATTTTGTAAAACTTTAACAAAGTTTTGATTAAAAAACTCGACGATTTGAAAGCCAGCAGTGGTAACACTGTACGGAACAAAACATTTTTATCTCTATCGCGCTAGACTGTCTATCGGAAATTTTAAAAAGATACGCTGTGTTTAAATATTTTTAGTCCAAAGAAACGTTAGAGCCCAAATCCTCTGATAATGTGGATGTGTGTGTAAATTAAAAAAAAAACGCCCCTTTGTGCGTAATATAAAATCTGAAAGCTTTCAGACTTTTTGTATTTCATTTTTTTACCATTATAATTACATATTTATAATTTGTCTTTTAATTATTTGGTTTTGCGTTAATGTTGTAGAGACATTAGGATTTCTCAAAGCAGGAGACGTGAAAAATGACGGGACTCTCACCGAGACGCGAACCGCGGAGCTCTCGAATACGCGCCGAGCGTGCTGACCACTATACCACGAAGGCATGCTAAGAAGGCGGGAGAAATACCTTATATACTCCCTCTTTTAAAAGGCGACTGGAGATTAGGGAACACAGTCGCCAAATTCTGGTGGTGGAGAATCATCATCCACCACCTTTTTAGTTCAGGCGCCACTGTAGAGACATTAGGTATTTTTGAAGCAGGTGTCATGAAAAATGAGCAATGCCCTCGCCGGGACTCAAACCACGGACCTCTCGATTACGCGTTGAGTTTGCTGATCACTGCACCACGAAGGCATATTAAGAAAGGGGGAAAATACTTTATAATGTAGCATAGAACATAATTTTTTAAGTATTTTGCTGAACTGAAATAAAATTTCTGCTCTTTCTGCTTGCTGCAGATAATGCATATACAGATTTTACATGAAAATAAATCTCAAACACACGCAAATTTTTGACAAAGAACACAGACTATATCTCATCTTTAATGTTTAGATCAGAATAAACTTTCGAATACGGCATAAGAAACGAAAGCGCCATACAGCACAACACAGAATATCAGAAGCATAACTGTTGGTAATACATTAATACAAATGTTATGACTTTTCAAGCACTGTTGTGTCTTCCAAAACGTCGGGCATTAAAATAAAAAAAAAATCAACATTCAAGGTAAAATAAACAAAAACAAAAATAAACACGTTATCTACACTGCTAAAATTTCATCTTCAACGCAGACGAAAACTGTTATTTTTATTTACGCTTGCAAAAAGGCATCCGTTTGAAAAATAATATAGGAAGATTCGTTTTTTTTACGTATTTTTCACGCAATTTCTGTTCGCTTTTTAGGAATTTCTTTCTCTGCTCATAAGCTTTGAAGTAGTTTTTTTATTTGTTTGCTTAAATTTAGAATGGAAGATACAGTATTTATATTCTCGACTTACATTATCAAAGAAATTATCAAACAGATAAAGCTGGCGAAAAGCAAATTTTTTGCCAAGTTTTATAGTCATAAAAGATATTTCGAAGCCGAAAAACAAACCGAGTTCATAATTTCGACTTCCATTACTAACTTAAGAATGTGGTGGCTGGTGGTGTAGATTTACAAATGTGAAACTGTTTAGTTGAAGTAAAACTTACTTTTATGTATTGCAATTGAGGGGGGGTTGCTACTGCAATCTAAAACTTTCAGATTACAGTCTAACGCTCAAAAGAAGATTAATTTTGAAAATTCTAGAAAAAAATCAAAACATTAAACAACAAATGACTCAACAGTTACGTAATATATGACATTAGAAAACAACTTTTTTTATTAGAACAAAGCTGCAAATGTTCATAACAATTACCACTTAGTCAGTTCATAAAAATTATCAGTGAATTATCATTCAGTTATTAAAATGGTAAAATTAAGATTTAGGTATTGCTTTTGAATCGCTTTGTTTGTTCATCAAGAACAGCTTGATTAAATCTGATTAAAAACCTTATTTCTTAGCTGAACGACAAGACACTGTGAGTCCGCAGTGTGATAGGGAGTATGGAAGATAAATTAAAAAGTCATATGTTTCTTGTAAAGGTAGCACAATGTCAAAAGCTATTTTTTTTTATTATCATTACATATATTTCTTTCTCCTTCATCAAATTTGCATGGACAGCATTTTATGTGTCAGGTTAAATTATTATACTATGTGGAGTCATTAGGTTAATTTGATAACGGAGACATGAAAAATGAGCAATGCCCTGGCCGAGATTCAGATATGGACTCTCGAACACGCGCCGAGTATGCTAACCATTACACCACGAAGGCATGCTAGAAGGAGGCAGAAATACCTTATATACCCACTTTTAAAGGGTGACCGGGGATTAAGGGACCCAATGGCCAAATCCTGGTGGTGGAGAATCATCATCCACCACCTATTAGTTCGGGGGCCACTGTAGGTACAGTCATGAGGTTATTTTAAGCAGGGAGTAATGAAAAATGAGTAATGCCCTCCCCGCGACTCCAACTCGGATCTCTTGAATACGCGCTGAGTGTGCTAACCATTACGCCAGGAAGGCATACTAGAAGGAGGGAGAAATTTCGAAGTGTAAAAAAGGACGGAAAAAAAAGAATGTAAAAATGGCACGCGACTTTTATGTAAAAAGTCATCTGAAGCAACTACAAAATGTAATGAAGTTGTTCATGCTAGCATAAAAAATACACTTTTATATAAAAGGTACGCTTTTGAAATTTGTTTTGCAAAAAATCTAATGTGGACACCACGTGACTTCCCTGTACGGTCTATTAAATTAGACACATTTTTGCTGCATTTTATTTAAGCTTATTTGCTCGAATTTCATTATAGATAGATTTCTCATTCAATGAATTCAGTTCTCACTTCGTGGCAAGGCAAAAATGCATAAAAACAAAAAACACCTTCACTTAAAAAACCCAAGACATCAAATACAGTTAAAAACAAATTAAAATTTTTTTCTGCACTTCAAATTAGAGGTTTTATTAAAAAACAAACAATATGGCCAACGGGCAGGAAGACCACATTTTCGATTCACAAACTTGAAAGTTAACTTTTAGTCCCACTGTGCAAAGAAACATTGAAATTACTGCAAAAACTGACTTAATTCATTATTCTACCAACAGTTTCAAATGTAAACATATGGCGACTTCGTTGAGCTTACTAACACTTAAACAACTCATAAATTGTTGATAATTCAGCAGTTATTGCATGTAGATTAACTAAAGGCATAAAAACGTTAATCGAAACATAGTTCAATCACATTTAAAGCAAAAAATGCACAAATTATTAACATATAAAAATAAAAATACTGAGCTCACCTAATGTATATTTATATACGTTTGGCGCGGCCATTGAAGCAAAAAAGAGAGGTGCACAACATGTTATAGCAATCCCATATATAAAATTTCACGTTCTAAGCCTACTCGTTTTTGAGCTATGCGAGACACATGCATATACATACATATATACAGACGTCATGAAAAACGTCTCGTCTGAATCCATTTTATAATCCGTTTTGGAAAAAAGAGTCTTTTATTCTGTTCGTACGTACAGATGTCAAGCAAAAATATCGTTCAGATAGGTTCGAGAGCGGTCAAAATTTTTATTTTCGTTGAAATATGACACCCGAAATTTCTCGCGATTACAATACTTCCTTTGCTTCGTACAAGGAAGCAAAAACACAGTCCTTAAAGGAAAGAAACGTCATTGGAAAGGATAAACCTAAATTATAAATAAATTTAAAGAACAATATTTATGAGAGAATTTAAACAATATTATTGCATTCTTGCTCTCATAAAATGTCGGTTAGAACTTTTTGCTTTTTTTTTTAGTGTGCAATATTTGTATTTTTACGTGTATAGGAATTCGTAATGGATTGAATATACATAGAACCGATGATAGCTTGATACAATTATTTACTCAAAAGAAAAACTTTGCAGTTCTGAAACTTATCACAAAAGTACTCGTACAGCTCTTCTAGGTATGGCGAAGCACAAACAGAAGTTACTACTTCAAACTATTAAGAAAGTGTAACAGAACGTTTACAGCCTTCGATGTGTAATGGTTAGTATTAAATACGTCTCAAATATGGAAGCTTGCACAGTGATCTCTCTGTATATTCAATACTCTGAGCTAAACTGGAAACTGTTGCTTTCTCCGATGTCACATTTTTTCTCCCAGTCTGTCGAGAAATTTCCAGTACTTTCCATTGCTCTAAATTGCTGCAAGGCATACGCAGTTACTGTTACATAATGCCGGATAAAACTGAACTTACATAAGGATTAGACCAGTTACCGTTACATAGGTATAGGACCTAAATGTCCCCAAACGATCACGAAGTTTGGCACATTTTGGCTGTTTACCGCTAAATTTGACGAAAATAACTAGGGTCGCCAAAACTACTCCATTTTGGCGCTATCTCGCCACCATTCACCTCAATGTTAAACGAGCTTGCCCTTGTAACCTTATTTTTCGACGAAGCTTCGTCTCTTGAGGCCTTACTTATTAAAAGTATTTACATACATACAAAATTCATAACAACATACTCTGTATTATACGTAAGTAAATTACATACTGCTGTGGATAAGAACAATTTTCAGACACTGTGACATCGTCTTCTATCCCTGCTGTTAAACCCACGTATTCTTTTTGGTATTTTCCGTTCACAGTTCTGTTTAACATCGGTGTTTAGTAACAGCAATTTTTCACTGTAAACAAAACCTCCTTTAACAGAAAGGCTCTTAAATTCGAAACTGGACAAGACAAAAAACCGTTCATAATGCCACAACCATGACCACTCTATAAATTTTAATTAAATGCGATGCCAACGTGCAACGTGCATAT
>KK112715.1:250727-263629 GCA_000611955.2 Stegodyphus mimosarum | reverse complement strand
ATATATATGTGTGTGTGTGTGTGTAACAGAGTGGGTATATATATACCCACTCTGTTACATGGGTTATATATACCCACTCTGTTACATGGGTTGGTGAGCTTAAATTTTTTATTCTTATATATTGATAAATTGCGCATTTTTTGCTTTAAAAGTGATTGAATTATGTTGTCCTTATGTTCCAGTTAAGGTTTTTATGCCTTTACGTAATCTGCGTGCAATGGCTGTACAATTACCAACAATTTAAGTATAATGAAGCTGCCATTTGTTTACATTTGCAACTCTTAGTAGAATAGTGAATTAAGTCAGTCTGTGCACAACTTCAGTGTCTTTTTGTCTAGTGGGACCAAATGTAAACTTTCAAATTTGTGCACCGAAAAGTCTCTCGCGGGCCGAATTGCTTGTTTTTGAGTAGAAACTCCAATTTTAATATTAATGTTTTTTTACTGCATGTGGTGTGTTATGTTTTTCTTTATTTTACATCTTTTGATGAAGATGCTTTATTTTAGCCTTGCCGCGAAGTGAGAACTGAATTAATTGAATGAATTGAATTAGTTGAAACATATCTCAAATTCCAGAAATAAATTTAAAAGAAATGTAGTAAAAAATTTGTGTAATTTAATAGGGCGTAAAAGGATGTCATGTGGTGTCCAAATCCGATTTTTGTGGGGGGAGGGGTACAGAATTTTGATTGAATTTATGTAAATATTTAACTTATTCTTAAAATAAATTGCTCAAAATACACGCAAATTGTTAGTAGCTAAATACAATAATACGATTGTTAATACTATAGTTAATGCTATAAGGTTTTTTTTTCTTTCTTGTGTTTCTTTTAGCCGTTCGTATTAGATTCTGGATTAATGGCGACGGTCGACCAGATATTACTTTGATGAACGGCATTGGCAGTGGAGTGCATAATTATATAATGGCAATAAACTTCTGGACGAATTATGAGTACTTCTGTGCAAATATCTGCTTTAATTCTAGTCATACCAAATACCAAGGGTCTATTACTTCAAATTTAGGTATATCTGAACCCTAGCATTTTGACGCGTAACTCGAAGGCAATGCTTTCACACTCTCGGGAAATGCTCAGCCTCTCCAAGAGCTAACTCTCCCAGCGTCTCATCTTCAGCTTCCGTTAATCTTAGGAACTCGAATGTGCCACGTTGCTGGAACATTGCCAGATGGAACCTAACGCTTTCTGTTCTCGATCGCCTAACAGTTGATTTTAGCGAAAGCGCATGCGCTTTCTTTTAGCTGTGGGGGTGGGGTCTAAGATTACGTACTAGTAAAGAACGATGTTGCAGAAGCGCAAGGGGTAGAAGGGTGAAAAGGAAACATTGTAACATTTTCGCGGTCATCGTTTGGACTGTGTGCGTGGGAGTCAATGAGGGAATTGATCGGGAGTTATTTCTGACGTATTTCAGCAGCTCATAAAATTTATTTTCAGGCAATTCTATTTAATCGTTTATAGCAGCCATACTGTATGTACATCAAAAGAACATAAACTTTATTCAAAAATGTTCTTACCAGAATTTAAGTAGACAACTTTATTTTTTTTAATAATTTAATAGTTTTATCTCTTCTTCATTTTTTAAATTTTATTATTATTTTATCGAACTACTACCATACAGTATTCGAAGTAAAGACGGCATCGTTTACTAATTTCGTACCCTGAACAGAAATATGATAACTGCAATAATTTATTAGTTGAAGTTGCTAAGATTCACGGCATTGCATTTAATTAAAATTTATAGAGTGGTCATGGTTATGGCATCATGAACGGTTTGCCGTCTTGGAAAGACTAATTTTCTGTAAGACTAGAGATTCGAAAGACTACAGATTCGAAAACTCGAATCCTCGCACTTAATTATTCGAATATTTTGAATTCTACCTAAAAATCGTTAAGCGTTTTCATTCATAATTTTGGAAATATTAATTTTATTGATTAAAAACAGAGAGAGAGAGAGGGAGACAGAAACGTGTTTGTTGCAACTTCAGTGGTGTTGCCAGTTTAATGGTTTTACCAGCTTAGACATTATGGGCAGCCTTTCATAATATGAATTTTGTCTGTTGAACAGTTTCATTAACCAATTGCTTGCCACAAGGAAGGATGCCTTTACAGAGGACGTGCTAAAGGAAACTTAATTACGTTACGTAAGAGTAAAACTTTGAAATTGTAACGCAGGTAATACGTTTAAATGCCAAACGGCGCCCCAAAAAAGAAGTATGAGTAGATCTTCATGGGCTTTATGTCTTCAATAACGGCTAAGTGAAACTTGAACATTAATTGACATGTATTGATTAAGTTTAAGAATGCATTCGATACCGTTTCTCAGTTAACGGCTTTGGAAAATGTTCTGAATATTTTATTACGGAATATAAATTACGAAAACTAAAGCTTCTAGTAATTACCATTCTTCGGTTCAATTGAAATAGTGTTACAAAAAAGCAGAACAACATTCCAGCATATCTGCTTAACTAATTTACTGATTATCTAAACTGTGCCAGTATTACACACAGTATCTTATAATAAAAAGCTATAGGAAAATAAATACAATAGAACCCATTTAAGAAATTTCCATTTAAAAAATATTATGACGTTTCACATATTTTCTTAAGGTTGAATTTTCTCGCATAAAATGTTATATCTCTAAAGGTCTTTGCGCTCAAAAATTCCGCACTTTCTTTAGGGAAGTTTTCCTTCCTTCGAAAAATAGATTTTTTCCCCTTTCTTTCTTTTCCTTTCTTTTCTTTTTTTTTTAAAAGAAATTCTTACTGAATGCACATATTTCCCTAGTTGAAATTGGAAGCTGAAGTTACCAATTTTGTTTTTAGAATAGTTATGCCATTTTTCCGGTTGTTGGCAATGCCTCTCAATTACTACTTGCTGTCATAAATGGTTGGCAAGATTCCTAAGCAAATAAGAAGCCATTGCAAGTGACAAGTAGGGCACTAGGTTTCGGTTCATTTTCTTCCATCTTTCAAAAATTTAATAATTTTCAAAATTTAAAATTTTATAATCATAATTTTTAAAAATTTTAAAATTTAAAAAATAAAAAGAGGATCGTTTAAAATGGGAATAAGAATATTACCAGTCCTCCTTCTGTCTCTTTAAATGGCATCATTTTATTCTTTTTTAAGACATTATTTCACAAAATTCATTTATAACTATTTGTATTTAATGAAAGATCTGACGAAAAGCAAGCTAAAAATGCTATAAAAAGTGCAGATACTTTTATTCTACATTGTATATTTAAGTAAAATTAAAACTAACGTGTAAAGAATTAAATTTTACAGTAGCAATTAAAAATAAAACTCGATATGAATTACTTAAATTTAATTTAAAGTACAAATAAATAGATTTAGTTTCAAAATAGTTTGTAAAGTTATAAATTTATAAATTTAGCATTATAATGCTGTACAGTTAGTTTTTTTTTTTTTAATAAACAGTATGATTTTGTAAAAAGACGTTCCCTTTTATTTGAGCCCTTTCGTAAACTTTCGTAACCCTTTCGTTTACATATAAATATATTCACATACATATTTCATAACAATGTTAAAAAATGCGAACAGATGACATACAGATAACTAAATAAACTGGTTCTCTTAAAAAGAAGTTAAGTAAGATAATTTAGCTAATTTAGAAAAAAAAAAGTGATTCACGGAGACCTTGCCTTGGAAGAAAGCATTAAAATCAGCAAAAATAAGCATGGGTTTTCGTTACAATTACAAAATTGTGAATCACGGACAATCCGAATGAATCCAACGGAGATAAACGTACTCCGCCTCTTAAATCGTTCGGTCACGCCTTGTATCTATTCTCTTCGCATCCTCAACTCTTCAGATTACGACACCACCACCACCCCTCACTGAGAAATCAGCGCGGACCACCGGGTCGTTGCTATGGCTACCCTCCAGCCCGATTTTCCTCCTCCTCCAATTTTCCCAACGCCGTCTGGGCGCAAAATGGGAAACCCCACAGACTTACAGTTCATCGAACGGAAATATTTTTGTTGGGGGCAATATTTGTATTTTCAAAATTTTTTCTTCTCGGTTCTCCCCTCCCTTCCTTTCCGCTTTTCTCGCAGTTTCTGCTAAAGAATGTACACAACAGTTTTCACGAATACCACCTTTTTTTTACGGCAACAGATAATACTTTTTTCTACATCAGCAAAAAGTACGAAGGGCATTAAACGACATACTCGTGACAAAAATACAAACAGATACTTCATAACACAGCGCGTGTTTTATATACTTATTATATTGCAAAAATAAATCCAGTTCAGCTAGGGATTAGAAATGATACTTGATTTTTAAGTTTCTTTTTTAAATTTTCCTGAATTTTGACTGATGTTTCACAAGCCTTTTAGTATGAGCACATTCGAAATTTTCAAGTGTATAATTCCCAGCAGCATACCAGTTAGGCAAGACAGGCAATCAACTCCCGATTTACCAGTTTAAGAAATAATCTTCTAAAAAGAGTAAAGTTTGTTGATGGAGAAAATTGCTATTACAAACCATCACCGTAAAGCAAACCTTTCTACGAAAAAGAAAAAGACAGTGTATGGGATAATAGTAGTGATAACAGATGATGCCATAGTGTTTGGAGAGACAATGCAATTAAAAAAAGTTCTTTTCTCTCGATTTCTTTCTTCTTTTTCTCTTTTCTCTCTGATACTGAAATCAACGATACCGCGCAAGCTCTCTTTCAAATACAATTCTTTAATCACATTGACAACTTAATTTCTTCACTTCTAATCATGTTTATTCTTCCGTTGTTTATAGTGTGCCCTTTTTGTTTGTTTGCTTTGATTTGTTTTATGTGATTACAGCAAAACCTCGAGCCTATCTGTCTGAGGGAAAGGATGGCTTCGCAAAGGACTTTCTCATGGAAATTGGCTCGTATACGAGTTACACACGGGGAAAAAAACGAAAACGCCCATGCAGAAAGCCCGTTCGCGAGATTCGAACCTCAGACTGAACTACCAATGTTCAGCGACTTTACCGCTCGGCCGCTGGTAGGCACCGTTTTTGTTTGAAATTTGCGTATCCAGATGAATTTACTCACCAGATTAAACAGTTTGAAAATAAAGGTAAATATTTAAAAGTAATTTTCTGTTAATTATAATACAGATGATTCCTTTTTCACGGACAATCATGTGCATTTTTTAACTGTCTTCGCATTAGCCGTGATTTGAGTGAACAAGTACTATTAATTATGGATTTCGTTGTTAATTAAATGAATAATAATTAAAAGTTATGGATTTCGTTGTCGGTATCCCCCTGGTAAATCGAGAGTTGATTGTAGCTATAAAACTTTGTCATATTTCTTACTTTGGCGGAGAAATACAGTTATTTTTAAGTTTTCTCATATACCATTTTATTTTGCAACACTTTTAAATTTAAACAGAAAAAAGCACGTAAAATAAATTTCATCAAAATTTAATAAAATCTATTCGGGAAGTGCTGTTAGTCTTATAGAAAAAAACCCCAAACCATCTGACACGCGTTTTTTTTTTCACGGTTGATTAAAACATTTACAAAAAACTGCTTCTATTTTTCTTTTCCGATAATAGACATCATAATCCTGTAATGGGCTTTGTGAAGTGTTTGAATTCGCAAATGGATAGCGATGGCTCACAGTTATGTTGTGCAACCAGTGTTAGAGTATTTCGTAACAGCGAATGGAAGCACTTCGTAGTGGCAGGTGCGGAAGTTCTCACTATAAGTCACAGGCGTAATTGATTTTGCTTTAAATTTACGAAAATCCGCAAGTGAAATATAGACGTATACATATGCTGATGAAATATATAGCTGTGGTTCAGGATTTCACTGCCAGAGGACTCCGAAAGTGACATCACGCCAGTGATTGACAAAACACGTTCTGGAAAGTTATCCACGGCAATTACGGCTATCAGCATAGGACAACTATAAGCCAGGCAATGAACACTGAATGTTATGTAAACGTTTTCAAAATAAGCGTGAAAAACAATTGCTCCTGAAACGGTGATTTTCCCCAAGCCAACTCCAGCTGCTGTGGCACTGGCAATACTGTATGAAATCGATCTGTTAACACTACAATAATCACGCATAGAGCCTAGACCAAAGGTTTGCAAATTGTGTTCTATGGAACCTTTGAGTTCCAATTAGAATTGTCGCTAATCAAAATCAAAATTAGAGAATGTTTTTTAATATCCCGCAAAACTAACAATATAAATAAGTAAATTAATTAATATTTATTATTTCGATTGTTATTGTTACTTAAAACAATCTGAAGTAAATCTGTTTCTAGTAAGTAAAACTGGAAAGATATGATGATTTTCTTTTCATTTTACATGTGAAGTGCACCGATACTGATACATTTTAAGTGTTTCTTGAACATTTATTTATTATATGATGGTAATTATTCCACCAAAAAAATTTTAGGAATTCCCCGAAAGAACATTACAAGTTTAGGTGTTCTTGAAGACTATCGGCCTAGAAGTGACTTCTAAGCGTTCACAATACTGAAAAGCAATTACGTTGAAAGAAGTTCTCTTCATATCCGGGGGGAGGAGCAGGGTGGCAGGCTTGCGTGCTAACGATAATATCATAAAAGAGACTATTTCATGCATTTAAATTGCTCATAAAACTCTGTCAAAAGCGTAACTCAATGTTATGGGACTCAAATTTGAAACAGAGAAAGTAAACTGCTCGTGATTCATATCTGATTCTGAATAACAGAATCCGTCTTAATAATTTTCAATCCGTCTACGCATATTAAACTACACTGACAAAGAATGTTGTAAATTTCCCAGGAATTAATAACTGAAATGTAAGATTTTTTTGAATTAGACATGCAGTTTCATCGAGAGGATGTAAAATAACTGGAAGTTTTGTAAAATTCATGCAATTTTGCAACTAATACTACATCAGGAAAGCGGAATGATAATCAAATTTTCTTTCAACTGCTTAAAACTTTTCTAACGGTTAGGAAATTGTTCAAGATACAGACAAGATTAATTTCAACAATCCTATATGAAATAATAAAGTAATAAATTAAGCGCAATTTCTAATAAATAAATAAAAAATAAACCTCAGTGAGATTTTGAATCAATTAGTCCATTATATAATACCAATAAAATTAACTAAATTAAAGAAATATTTTCCGGGAAATATCTGATTCACTATTCTATGCAAAACAATTACGGCCTATTAAATTACATACACTTTTTGTCCCTGACGGCATGAAAATGACATCAAAAACTGCAAATTTTAAAATTAAATATCCCCCTCAATTTGGTCACATGGGCGTCAAATTTCTTATAATTTTATGCTTTGATAACGAGTGTACAAACTTTCCCAAATATAAGAAGCGAGAGACCGCATTCAAGTAAGATTTCGTTATTTGTCGATTTTTTTAAAATTTGATATTGATAAAACATGAATATTTTCTTCATTTAAAATACTTCTGTAACTGGAAGTATATGACTACGACCCATGATTGCGAAAATAAAGGCCACACGTTTGATACTAGCGATTGCAATAAAAGAGGAAGATGCACAACTAGATGTTATATCAGTACCCGGTACCAAATTTTAACGTTATACGGCAAATCGTTTTGACAAGATAAATATATAGGTACGGACAGACGTCACGAAAAAATTTCTTTTGAATCCATTTTAAATCCATTTTGGAAAACAAAAGAGTCCTTTATTCTTCCCGTACGTACAGATGTCACGCAATAAAATCGTCCAAATGAATTCGTTCCGTTGAAATATGATATCCGAAAGTTTTCGAGATTACAAGACTTTCTTTATCTCGTACAAGGAAGTAAAGAACGTAACTAATTGAAAGGATTTTTATTATTGCTTGGTAAGCATGTGATACAATTGTTTGTTTTAAAAAAAAGCTGGTGGTTTTTGATTGGGGCAATAATTGCGGCAAATTTTTAAATCAAACAATTCTTATACCTTGTTTTTTACAGTTCGTTGAATTGCTTCTAAATTAAGGGTGCTTCTTATTCATTATCATTGCTTTCTCTGTCGTCTGGTGCTTTATGATTATCCAATTCTTCATTCGTCATATCTCGATGAATTCTTCCATGTCTCTTTCTTCCACATCAAAAATTTCTCACCCACCAGTACTCCTCACAATTTGTACGATTTCTTTGGTTTCGCTTTCACTCGATGGAAATCCTTTGAAATTGTTGATAACTTTGGGCAAAAGCTGCTGTCAGCAAGTATTCAGTGTTGACGAATGAAAGCTGAATCGTGTACTAATGAAATTTTAGCGTGAAACAAACTAAACGGAAGCAATTAAGATAAAGCGTAAATGCGAAATCGCGTTTCACAAATCCATATTCGGAAAAGATTTACAGTATGGTAAACTTTACCACCTCGTTTCTTTTCATTGAGACAACTTAGCCAGCTTAATAAAATAGATAAACTGATGCCCACAGACAAATACAAAAAAAAATTTCTGCGGTCATAACTGAGGCAAAATGATAGTAAATAAACAAATGCGTAAGAACAAGAAAACAAAATAAGCCAGAAACATCAGTGAGAATATCTGATGCCTACAATGAGGCAAACTGGCCAGCTTGATTTGCAGAGATTACAAATTCCTTTACCTTTTCAAATTTCTTTGCAATATCACGTGAAATTAATCGCACAGTACAAGGTGAGAAGGTTTTATGTTCTTTTATAAATGTGTTATGAGTGTTCGTGGAATATATTTAATGTAACTTATAGTTTTAGGGTAAGTAAATACCTAAGGAACAAGCGCAACAGAAGCATTCTGAAATTTTGCTCTCGCAGAGATAAGCTCAAAATTTAGCTTTGTTTTAAAGTAACGAAAAACAGCTAATTTTTCTGTCTCACTCTCAGCCTTAAAGATGTGTTTTCTTCCTATGCAAGTATGTTATGTACAAACAAATGTCCTGCAGAGTGCTCATGGGCGTGGAAACTGTCTTGAAAAAACAAAAGTGTTGAAAATAAAATGATCATGTGATCTCTGGCGATTGTGCTTTTGCAGTCGTCTGATATCTTTTTCCCGGCAGGCCTTGCAACAAAATTTTTAGAATTATGTGTTTAACGGATATTTTTTGCTTTCTATCTTTCACAAATAACGGACCAGTGTATTCGACCCCAATAACTGTAAATGGTGCTGATCGTTCTGCTCCATTATTCTGGTCCGAACTCGGTCCTGCACTACGAAATGGACATAAATTTCATCCCATATTAAACAAAAAGTTAAATTTGAAATAGTTCCTATTTAACAGTGCCTTACATATTAATTATTCTACGCAAGAACAAAGACAGCGAACAAAGGATTAAGCATTGAAGATTTGTGAAAATTTCTTTTAATGAGTAGCAAGACAACACGAAGATACCATGCCTACTGTAACTGTCAGCAGAAATTAGGCTGATACCACATTTCTTAAAGCGAAATATATATAATTAGAATTGGGAAAAGGTCCAGGTCCAAATCCAAGGAGTGGTACACCAATATTCTGATGCAAATAAAGTGACTGATCTCTTTAATAACAATACGTGCACTGCTTCAGGTCTTCAGGAACATACACGAAAAAAAGGGAGAAAACTTCTAAGTTACTTTCGACAACGTTTTAAAACATGGATTCCTAACAAACCAAAAGGAAACTGAAGGACAATGGCAGCTGAGTTTTCGACTGGGCAGACTGAGAAGTAAACTGAAATGACAGCGAGACTGTATGCATATCCTAATTTACATACATAAATATTTTTATAACTATTAAATTAGTAATAATAACATTTAAACATTAACGGAACGATTCTCGGCAACTTTTTTTAGTGTTTTCTGATTTTAGACTGGGTTCAGGAATGGATCAAAAATATTTCCAACGATTCTAGTAATGAACGTTATGGATAACTTTTGTTATGCGATTTACGAGGCACCAAACTTGCCTTAATTTAAAGAGCAAAAACTGTAATTATTACATTAAAACTTATCATCTTTATCACGTAACATAAAATTTTGTAGTAACTTTTGTTATCTGCTTTATGATAAACTTGAAAATAACGACAAAAGTCGAAAGATTGCAGATTAAAAATCCCTATTTCCAGGGGAAAAAAAAGGCACCACCTTTATAAAGTAAATCAAAACTTCTCAGCCCGTTCTCTATGATTAATGGAAAGCTAGCTTCACAGTGTTCTCCCAGATAGCATGAAGAATGGACTGTAATTGAGGTTTACGGCATAGTTTTAATACAAGTGGTTATTTTCTCCCTACGTGCAGAAAGACTTAGTTGTGTGCACACCAAGAATTACCTTTAATAAACGAAACATAATAAATAACTGTTAGACTATGCGAAGAACATTATTTTTCTACTTTTAATTTATACCCTAGGTCCAATTTTTTTCTCTCTCTTAAAATTTACCTTACGTCTCACTAATTATGATATATTACGTCTTTCTAATTAAATGTTTTTACTCTGGCTTTCTTTCCTAAAAATCTGATGAAAAATTTTACTTTGCAAAATTCTTCTCATTCGACGCATTTCCTCCTTCCTTTCCAGTATTCTCCGTTTTCAAACTTCGAGCAGAAAGATTTCTTTCTTGCTGCAAAAATAAGACATGATTACGAAAATAAGAGTTCTTCCAAAGATTAATTTGAGTTTGTTGAATACAATGCGATCTGCAATGTTCATTTATTTCACAAGTATGTTTCTAACAACTTTCTTTCCTTCTTATTTCTCATCTTAGCTTTCTTCTTTTACCTTCAACTAAAACTATCAAACAAAACAATAACAAAATAACAGAACACGAAAAATTCATAAGTTAAATCCCTCATACATTAAAAGATGATGCTTTGAAATACACTTCTGATTTCCAAGCTTTTATGTTCCCGACGTGAACTAAAATTTTGCGAACGATTCCAACGGACGAAACGATAATTCTTTGGATTTATGAGAAACAGACTTACCACTGACGGAGCCAAGCGATAACCAGACATGGCAACTTCCGGTCTTATCATGCAAATGGCGCTTGGAGGCTGAAAAAGAAAATTTCCTTATTGAAAACAGTTTTTTATTCAGACATGAAAGTAGAATATGCTTTATACAGGTATGTAATTTATGATAATTATAATGTTAATCTTTTGAAAGGAAAGAATAAAAAGAAATATAAATAGAAAGAAATATATCTCATGCCGACAAGCTGCGTAAGATAACCACATCTGGCAATGAAGAATATATCTGAGAACGCGCTTAAAAATTTTCTATTTCAAATAAGCTATTCAAAATGGCAAAGGACAAAAATTGCTATGATATTGTTACGTACGTACGGGTTCGGTTCATAATAAATTGAATGCACAGTTGGTCCGAGGTTAATAGAATCTATTCTATGAACAGAGAAACTTCGAAGTTATGGAATTTTCCACAGAAATGCTCGTACAGGTGTTCACAGTATCACAAATTACAATCAGTAGTTACGCTCGAAACTAATAAGAATGTTAAAAACACAGTGCAATGCAAACACAGTGCAATGCAAACACAGTGCATTTAATATAACTGTATGCCTAACATGTACCATAATAGTGTATGCCCAACATGTACCGTAACTGTATAAATGTCTGCCTAACATGCACCATAATAAGTGTTCCCCTTAGTTCTCAGCAGTCCCCATCATGCACCTTTTTTCCATGTTCTGGTCCTTATTTCAATGCTCCTCGTTTAGCGTGGTCAATTGCAAGAGGACACACTACTAAGCTCTTTATATATATGTAATATTTCAGTTATTTTAACACATCGTGGGTGAATGGTGAGGCTATTCCATTACACGTTTTGGCAGATGTTTGACGAAGCTGGGATGATTGAACCATGGAGAAAAATACAACTCAGGACTTTTAATAGCATATCTTTATTTTAATTCAGAGCAGATTATTCGGTAATTGAACTACTTAGATACGACTGACTTTAATACATTATAACGTTCTAGCACAGAAAGAGGAGCATAGCGAAGACGTTACCAGGATGAAAGCGAGAAGGCATCTGTCTATGAAAACTTATGACGCAGCATTTATATGAGGTGGTTATGTAATAGGCGCGAATGTTCCAGAAGGTACTGGTCTAGGGGAAGATCCTGAATTGCATAGTATTAATTAAAGGTTGCTAGTTTGCAAAGATCAAAGCCATCGTATTTTTTTTCTTACATATATATATGTGTGTGTGTGTGTGTTCTAGGGGAAGATCCTGAATTGCATAGAATTAATTAAAGGTTGCTAGTTCGCAAAGAGGAAAGCCAGAAAAATAGCTCAAAAGAGATCTGATGATTATCATAATGTTAATAAACTTCTTTGCGAACTAGCAACCTTTAAATAATTTTCTGCAATTCAGGATCTTCCCCTAAACCAGTACCTTCTGGAACATTCGCGCCTATTACATAACTTCCTCATATAAATGCTGCGTCATAAGTTTTCCTATACAGATGCCTTCTCGCCTTCGTCCTGCTCACGCCTTCGCTATGCTCCTCTTTCTTTGTTAGAACGTTATGACGTATTGAAGTTTAAAGTCAGTCGTATCTAATAGTTCAATTACTGAATAAGTTATTTTAGTAATTTCATCTGGAAAAATCATCTACTTTAAATTAAAATAAAGATATATAAGTGAGTTTAAGTTAACTGCCAGAAATAGTAGAATTCCTATCTCTGTTCAAAATTAAAATTAATATTTTCAAAATTACATTTTCCTGATTGTGACTTTTAATACCTGATTTAGACTTAAACCCTAACTATGACAAGTTATTTTCCCGACTATGACAAATTATTCTCCCGATCTTGACCTTTTATATTTTTCACATAATTTAAACTATTTTGTAACAAAAAGTTTCTTCTTATTGTAGGATAATATTTGTTTCTGATTTACAAAAGTATAAAAAAAA
>KK112715.1:230149-249073 GCA_000611955.2 Stegodyphus mimosarum | reverse complement strand
GAAAGACAATATTGGTAAAACCATAATTTTAGCAATACTATTATCAAATTTATGATGTTAAAATATAAATTATAAGAATGAAAATTAGATGTGTTCTGAAAATTTTGAAATTTATTTTGATTATTCAAAATCAGTAATATGTGTGCAAAGGTTTTTGAACTGTGATATGTTGTGTTCAAAGCTTTACAAAGACTTCTCTGAAGAAATTTAATTATATGGACTGCAAATTACAAAAACGTTTGGACTGAATTTTTAAAGGACTCTAAAATATTATTTAAACAATTATTTAAGTTAATATTTTGCAATTATATAAGTAATTAGTTTGGTCAAAATTTCAGGATTTTTTTTGGTCATATTTCAAAATTGGTATTTTTTCAAATTATTTCTCTTCATTTGCTTTAACGCTTTTCCTTTAAAAAGGCTTCTCTGTCGCTACGCCTTTCTTTCCTTGACGAGGGGGAATATGTAAGAAAAATAAAGAATATGTCTAAGATTAAATTAACAACGTAAATTTCCCTTCTCAATTCTAAAAATAGTAACCTCTCTCTGCACTTCGTCATTTCTAGATCAATCCCTGTCATATGACTCTTACAGAATTCTGATGATGTAAATGGAACTAAAAGTCAAGTAACCAATAATAATTTTACAGAAGTATTAACTGTCCAATCAAAATGCACTGTAAACCAAAACTAACTCAGTCTGAATTGGGATTTCACCCTGAACGTAACGCACTTGCTCTTTACGCTTCGGTCTAGTTGGACTGCTGTCTGCTCTTTCTTCTTGCTGCAAAATTATGAAAAATGTAAACCTCTTGAATAAGCACAGATAATGTGCCAAGTTGTTTGTGGCCGCAATATGTTTACTGAAAATAAAATGAAGGTTTTTTACTGAAAATTAATCTAAAATGTGAGCTATTTTGGAATAGGCACATTTCATGTGCGTTGTTGATTGTGGCCACAACAAGCTGAAATAAAAAATGAAGATTTAATATGCCTTCGCCTCCAATTTCCTATTCGTTATAGATCAACACTTCTACGACGTTAAAATTCCTGCTCGTCATTTACTTCAGACTTTTGTTTTTATTATTACATATATATACTTTAAATTCCATCGACGGGATCCAACAGGCTGAAAAGCACCTAACCCAGTGGGCCAGCTATTCCGTCGATGGCGAAAAGAAAAGAAAGAAAGTGCAATGCAAAGCGCAGCTAGAGGGAAAGCTAATCCGGAAATATCTCCGATTTCACGCTAAACTGACAACTCGCAACAATAACATCAACAACTGAGAGCAGATGCTCTCTCTCCGACCTTACATAGTTTTGAACCGGCCACCGAGATATTTCTAGTATTTTCTGCTTCTCGAAATTGCTGGAAAGCAACATGAACGTCGAATTACGACTACAGCTGACACAACGTAATCAATTACATTTGTTCAGTTACAATAGTTATTAAGGTGATACAAAGACCGGACCAAAATGCTGCCAAATGGTCGCAAAATTGGCGACTTTTGGTGATTTCTCGCGAGATACCCATTTACTCAATGATTATCGATATTATCGAGATAATCATTTACTCAATGTTACATGGACTTGCCCCTGTATTCTGACTTTTCCGACATAACCCGTCTCTTCAGATTTTTCGTGTTACATTACGTAGCAAAATATAACAATTTCACAAATGACTGCACTAAAATGATCTATATATATACAAAATTCATAACACCATTATTTTGCCGTAGTCAAACGGAGAATTATGCACTTATATATGAAGAAAAGACCTCAAAATTCAAGGTGGAGTTTTATAACTATTTCATGGAATCGTTGGAGTCTGAGGTTTCCAACAAATATTTCTCTCAAACGGCAATACCTTCTATTTTCTATTTATACGAAATCCCTTTGATTAGAACAAGAATCATCTAAGGGATTTCCTACGAAGTCTTAATAAGTCACTAAGTTTTACTTCTAAAAAAGCTTTTGTTAAGCAATGCTTAAACGACTATACTGTTACTAATATTATTATATATCATAACGCAGATTGGACTACTTTGAATATCACAAAGCCCACGACAGCTATCTGCCTAAGGAAAAGGATGCCAACGTGGAGAACTCTTTAAGGTAAACTGGCTCATACTCCCATTACAAATATGGAAAATCACAGAAAACCACGCTGCCAACCCATTCGCTTGGGATCGAATACTACTTCCAGTATTCAACTTCCAGTATTCAACGGACTTTACCACTCGGCTACTAACAGGTCAAAAGAAAAATTGAAGGATTAAGCTACAGGCATTTCTAAATGATTATGGCAATAAACCAGTTTAATTATTTTTAAAACTTTCAAAAAAAAGAGAGAGGAAAAAAAAGAAAATATGACGGAAGCTAAATATTTGGTTCCTTCTCAGCTTAATCACGAATCATTCCAGTAATACATTAAAAAAGTTTGATATCCAAATATAATTTTTTTTAATTTTAAAATTACATCTTTTCTGGGACAAAAGCTCTCTCGCTTAATTATTGAGAGAAACTATTTTAATTCCTCTTGAATATTCAAATTATTATTTCAGAAACATTGCAAACTCTGGAATACTAAGTGATAATGCTGCCATCTATCAGCAATCAACGTAAATCTCAACGGCGAAATTTTGCTGTTGTGAACGATTTCGTGATAAATCTTTTAATAATTAAAATATTAAATGAAGTTAAAGATTTATCCGAGATGAAATTCTGAAATCATATAAAAATAAAACCCTATTCATTTTGATAATCTTTTCTAATTTTTTATTAATTATTTTTATTTGAACTGAATTAATCTGCGCTATTCTTGAATCCAAATTTCTCTTTTTCATTCCGAAATTAATTTACATTACGTTTACTGTTATCTTTTGATCAACTAATAAGAATCATTTCATCAAATTTTACACACATTTTTTTCCTAATCTAAGCGACATAAAATTTTAATTTAACTTTTAACACCTTATACCTTTTAGAAGGTCGCAATTATCATTAACTGAATATTCCTTTTTGAATAACAGTTTTCAATGTGCATTAATGAAATGTTTGCAATGTACATTAATGTAGTGTTTTCAATGGACAACAATGAATATAATGTTTTCAATGCACAACAATGTAACAACAATGTTTTTAATGTACAACAATGAATGTCATGTTTTCAATGTACAACAGTTCAGTCCAAGAATTTAATTCGTTCCTAAAAGCAGTTAGTTCTTCAACCGAAATGTTCATGAATAGAAACAATGTTTTTCTACAGGAATTAATGTAAAATGGATTAAATTCTTTCCTGGACTCCATATGATGACTCATTTAAATTTTAGTGTAGTACTTTATGCACAAGTTCATAACCCAAAACTCTGGAAATCAGTAAATGAATTATAACAAAAAGGTTAAACACAATATTAAGCAGACGAAACGCAACAAAACTTGATTTAGTTTTGTTATAACTGTACGAAGGAAAGGGAACGGCGTAAGTGGAAAATGATGAAAAAGATGTCATTGTTTAGATGCACTATTTCCTTCCATAAAAACCTCGGTCTTTACGGAACATCTTATCTTACCTTACCTTTACCTCTAATCGCCGGTTGAGTATGCTAAAAACTCAGTGGGCCACCATTTCATTCAAAATTTATCCAATGTGATTTGTTACTGCCTAAGTTTTAAAATGTTTCTGAAGTGAGATTTGGCACTGCCACTGAAAATGCGTACGCTGTAGTCTGCTGTTACGTTATCAAGATGATAGCGATAAGTGAAAGCTTTGCATTTTACCCACTTTGTGCAAAATTTACCGATCAGAGAACTAGGATCAGAGATCAGGATCCCTTTTTGCCTTCTTCTTCTTCTGAAGACACTTCTTACATGGACGTCGTTTCTTCTTCTGAAGTTGTTGTACACCTTTCTTGCTGAGTTCATTTTCATGGTTCTGTTAGTAACCTCTCCACGTTTTCACTATGAACTTAGCCTATAGTTTTGCCCTGAGACATAAAAAAACAAAAACTATTCTAAGTGTCAAAGCGCTCTGTCTGCAACTCAGTCTGGCTACCATTTCCTCCAAGCCGAAATGATGGTACTGTTAAGTCACGTTCTTCCAGGCTTCGTTAACGAAAATTTAAGTAATGGAAAATATCAAAATAATGTTTTCAGAAATCCCCCACTGTTAATTACGTGGCAAAAGTTTACCTTAAAATGCTTTCGAAAATCACATGTTTCCGGCTTGAGTATTCATAACCGAAGACATTGTTCCTTTATTATTCAGATTATTATCTGAAAAAAACGATGTTCGCGAACCAAAATGTCTGAAGTTAGGCGTTGGTGATATGTGGTTCCACTTTATTTACTGAAGTTTTCATAGTTGTTTTCACTATGTACCATACACCCGAACGCAAAATTTCACAGCAATTCTCTTTCAGTACATTACAATCTGCACATGATTGACTGGAAAACGTAATATTTTTTAACATTTGATATATATGGTTTACAATCTAATGAAAATAAGTGATTTTAGCGACATTACACAAACTAGCTGTTTTATATCTTCACGAATTATGAAAAATAGAAGGAATTTGAGATAGACATCAGAATCATGTAATTCAAAGCATACATAAAATTAGCATACGGTGATATCGCAATATATAAACTATAGACTAGGGCAGAAATGATGATCCTCAAGGATCTTCTTCATTCTAATGCACTCGTGTATTTTGTGCCCTGAACTAATATTTCGTGTCCTGAACTATTGGGTTCAATATCCGTCTGAACATCCCTCTCAGAAGTTTGTATACACGGTAGCGATCACCATTTATTTCTAAAGCTGCGAAACATTTTCATGACAGCACGTAGCAAGCAACACTCAGAAAATTCGTGACAGCTATATCCACAGATTCCCAGACTTTACATAATGCGATATTTTGCACGATATATACTAAGACGAGACACTGTACTGAAATGCAGGACTGGTCAAGCAAAATTTAGGATACCTGGTCACTTGACATGAGTGTCAAGGTTAAATAGATTAACTACTAAATCGATTACAAGGATAGCTGAAAAAAAACTTGGTTGTGAAATGCGAAATTTAGGGCGTATAAGGAAACTACAACAAAGAAGGTACGATAGCTATAGTCAACAAGCCGTCGGAGAACCTTCTCTGAAAATTCTAGTGAAGAGCGAAGATAAGAAGTAAGGACTGTAACATCTCATCGACTTATCAGGAAGTAATCACGGTTACCGTTAATACATACCTCGGGTGATCAGATGTTGATGCTGATGGCCTACCAAACCATAATTCACTGACAAGCGGTGTGATATTTATGAATGACATCCCATGGCATATCATGACCATACTCTCAAACGGAGATCATTTGCATTTAGAAGGGTACGAAACCGGCAAATAAACATGACAATGTTCCTCCCAGATCGCAATATGTATATCCAATACAACTTATTCGCAATCTACTTCGAAAATGCACCGGAATAAGAAGCATTATTTGGAAAGGAGAAACAGACTGCAAACCTGCAAAGTCTGAAGGCTTTGTCTGAAAATCTGTATGCTGTCAGCCAGCTTATTAATGGTTATAATAAAGAATGGAGTTAAATTATACATGCATGTTTATTTAGTTCATTTAGACTCGAAATTTCTCGCTGAGCACTGCGCCCAAGACGTTTGAAAAGATTTAAGACCATTTTCAAGAATCATCATATATGAAGAGTATGAGTCTGAGAGCCAAGGTCATGCTCTACTCCCGTAAAGTATATGCAGAATTTTTATTAGAAGTAAATAAACACTGAAAAGCCTTCAAAATACATGTTTCAAAATTGCAGTGCGTTCAGGAAGCCTGAGGAATTAATACGTACTTCCTCTTGTTAAACACATAAGACACGCATGTTCGCGAGGTCCATGGGACAGTCATTCAAGTATTTTAGGCGTACTGCATGTTTCAGTTGACCAATGGTGCGAACCTTTAACATGACGGGAGGTAACTTAGAATTTTAAAAAATTCTTAGCAGGCCACAATTGTACACTGCACTTTTAATATTTAAATTATAAACGTATATAATGCACAAACTATAAAAATGTATGGCGTACTATTTTGAAGAAAAAATGTAATTATGTACTCTTTGTATAACGATTTATTAAAAATTCAATAAAATGCAAATTAAATACAAGAAAAGCATACTTTAATGTGAAACTTTGATAAGTTGTTCGAAAGCAGGAGCTGAATCTTTGAAAAGTTTTTTTTAGAGTGTAAATTCTTTTTCTTCTACGAGTATCCAAAAGACTGTTTGTGATACTTTTGTTTTTAATTGTAGATCAGACCGAAAATAAGAAAATGAAGATCATCTTCGAAACGAAGTTCAGGAGCAGTTTAATGTTTCCTAAAAGAAAATATCTGTTTGAAACCCTACCGCGATCTCTACCTCTTTCACAAGCGAAACAGACGAAAATAATAAATAGATTTACCACCATGGTGTCTTGAATACTTTATTTAAATTCAATCAAAACATTTCTTTTTCGGACCACTGACTTCGCAGATTCTATTGATTCAAATTGATTAGTTATGGTACGTCAACGTCCGTCTCTGCCCGATGCTGTGTATACACGTTTTGATAAGAAGCAAATTTTGAGTTGGATACAAATCTCTCTACTTCCCCGTCCTCACCCTGTGAGACTTAAAACAGCTCCAGCAACTGAAGTAATTGAAAGATACAAGGCTTTTTGACATCGCATAAGTTCGCAGTGAATAGCTTAGCAATCTACCGAGTACAAGATGATTGTTTTAGAAAATTATTTCGGCAATCGAAAAATATGCAGTTGGCCATACTAGAATATCGAATATCCAATTATAAGAAAAGGCTTCCCTGAAATTTCTGGCATGAATATATATTTAAAACGCATTTTAAAAATAATGTTGAGAAATCCTGAGTTAGTACACTGAATGGTAAAGGATATACAGCAACACGACAAAGTATTCTTATATTTTAATCTATTAAAATAACAAAACAAATATCTCAAAACTTATTAACAAACAAGACTGTAATCTGAAAAATCTGAAATTTCAGATTCCAATCTAACATTTCAAAAAAGAATTTACTATTAAACATTTAAATAAAAATTTGTAATAAATAAATGAATAAAAATACAAAAACAAAAATTAAAATCTGAAAGGTTTCAGATTTTAAATTACCTCCAAAGAGGCATTTTCTTAACATTTTGTGTGTTACCTTCATTTATTAAATATCATGTTCTTCGCACTTAAACCATAAAATTCAGTCCCAGAGCAATATCGCAAACTAATTTTAAAATGAGCATATCTTTAGAATTTCCGACACGCAGTCTCGCGTGCTGGTGATAAAAATGTTTTTTATGTCCAACGTTGCCATTGCTCACTTTGAAATCTTTGAATTTGTTAATCAAAAATTCGTTAAAGTTTTACAAAATATGAAATCCATAATAAAACAAATTCCGAATTTCAAATTTGGGCTTCCAGATGCCCGTATTCGCAGGACAACGTGATAACGTAATTAAAACGTTATTCAAAATTTGATGGCTCTAGGTACCGTTGTTATATCACAATGTGAGAAACATACATACATTCATGCTGATTCTTTCTTCATTATTTAATTTCTTTAAATATAATACAGGGCACTAATATTTGGTGGCAACAATTTGAAAAGCGAAACAACGCTTGTAGTGAATCAACGGAAAATGCGAAAACGAAAGTAATAGTCCTTCTGGCAAATTGCCCCTTTGGACTAAAAATCCGTAATTTTTTTAAAATTAGAATCTGATCTGAAATAGACTCTAGCTTAACACCCAAGAAAATTTTAAACTGCAATTAGGAGAGGCTTACTAATTTAAAAATTCGTACTCAGAACTTCAAGTCAGAGAGAATAAAACTTGTATATTTAAAACGAACTGTTCAAAATAGCAATGCCGGATTACTAGGCCAGGGGTTTTTAACTCCGTGCCGTGTGCGCCTATGTGCCCGCGAAGCTATTTTTGCGCACCCGCGACTATCTGCTATACATATCAATATCAACCGTGGCCAGCCCGTGGCCGGCCACGATTTTTTGTGTGGCAGCGGGATTCATCATACTTTCAGAAATAAAATATAAGCCGCAAAATTATCGTACTGGCAACACTGTTTTGTTTCCACTAGTACTGGTAATACTGTTTTGTCTTATCAGTTGTTATTGTTGTTGAAGATCCTCGCGTTGAATCTCTTGCACATTAAGAATTTTCTCAGTGATTTAACTTTTAAAACCGTTTAATTTTTATTTCAGGTTTCTCCCTCTAAAATGAGTTCCTCCAGTAAAAAGGCAGCGAATGTATCATTTCAAAAGCGATTGGGAAGAAGACTTCGGTTTTATCCAGACAAAGGACAAGTGCGTTTGTTTGATTTGCAGTAGTACTGTATCAGTTTTGAGGAAACATAACCTCGAACGCCATTCCAAGACTAATCACAAGACTTTCGACGTTGAGTATCCGCCTAAAACAGAGTTGAGAAAAAGGAAATTTAATCAACTTAAATTGAGGCTATCTCCCCAGCAAGCGGTGCAAATAAAAATAAAATTGCCACAACCGCTTCTTTCAAGATTTCGCACTTGTTGGCAAAGAGTAAAAAACTTTCTCAGACAGCGAATTAATCAAGAAAGCATTTCTAACGGGAGCCGGTGCGTTGTTTGAAGGATTTTGCAATAAGCAAGAAATCATTACAGCAATACAAGATGTGCAGTTATCTAACGATACAACTACTAAGAGAATACAAATGCTATCAACTAATTTACAAAGTCAGTTGAACGATAATATGCAAATATGTGAATGGTTTTCACTTCAGTTAGACGAGTCGCCAGATTTATCTGATACAGCGCATTTGGCAGTGGATGGTTTTTAGTGATTTTTGTGTAAAAGAAGACCTACTAAAATTACTACCAATGCATGGGCAAACAAGAGGAGACGATATTTTTAATATCTTTAAAAATTATGCTAAGGAAATTAATAGGCCTTTACAAAAGGTATCAGCAATACTGATGGGGTTCCATCAATGGTGGGCTTCAAGAATGGGTTCGTATCTAATTGCAAAAGAGACGAATCTTTCACGTTCTTCATGAATTATCATTGCATTATTCACCAGGAAGCATAATGTGCTAAAATATTATCCTTTGAGCATGTCATAAATTTAGTTATAAAAATAATCAACAAAATTCGAACAAATTCTTTGTCACACAGAATCTATAAATCAATTCGTAGAAGAGGGCAAGTCTTCAAAATCTGACCTTATTTTACACACAGACATAAGATGGTTAAGTAGAGGTAAAGCTCTCGCTTGATTTTTTTGAACATCTAGAAGTGATTAAAAAATATTTCATTTCAAAAGGTGAATGTTTCGAACAATTGGCTGACTTTCTCTGGTTGACGGATTTGGTATTTTTAACTGATATTTGCGAAACATTGAATATTTTAAGCCTTCAACTTTAGAGGAAAAATATAGTGGAAATGATTTCTGCAATTAATAGTTTTAAATCAAAGTTACAATCTGGAACGAAAATTTATCAAAAAGGTCTCTCGATCATTTCCACAAATGAAAAAAGTCATGGGTGAAAATTCGTTTGACCCAGATTTATTTATTGGTCATCTTCAGAAGCTTTTGGAACAATTCGAAAATAGATTCCAGCAATTTTCTATTATTGAGCCAGTGGCTTGATTTTTTGTAAACCCATTCCATCCTCAAATTAATATTTTTGAAGTTACAAATTCCATGGGGAAAATTATTCAGGAAGAAGCATCTTCAATTGAAGATGAGATTTTAAATATTCAGACTGATATTGCATTAAAATCGTGCGGACTTAATGAAAATATTTAGAATCTAGCCGAAGATAAAAAATATCCCCTTTTGAAAAATGGAGCTTACAAATTAAAATCCTGTTTCGGTTCCACAAATTTATGTGAATCGTTGTTTTAAATAATGAACACAATTAAATCAACAATCTGATCTCGACTTAACGATAGCAATCTCGAAGATGCTATAAGATTGGGAATAGCATCTTATACGCCTGACTTTGAAAAAATAGTGGATAATATGCAATGTCAAAAATCGCATTAAATGTAATTATTTTGAATTTTTTGTTACCTTTTTAGTGTAGGATTGTTTATGACTGCAATAAAATAAATAAATATTAAGAATCGTTATATATATATATATATACAAATATAGATTTTTTTTTAACTGCAATTTTCCATTTGCCCAGACGGGGAATAAGGTTAAGAACCCCTGGACTAGGTTTACTTGCTATGATTTTATTTTACCATATATTAACACCATACATCAAGTATCTCCGTATTTACGAAAGAATTAAATATTCCAGACCGTGTATTTTTTTCACTCAGAAACAACTATATCGCCTGCTCATGAGGCTCAAAGGAAATATTTCTTGCATGTAAAATGGCAACCATTCCTCTTTTGCCAGCAGGAAGTTCCCTTAATGAAAACACTAGTATCTCTCTTCGGGATGTTAAAAAGACGATCGTAAAATCTCATAAAGAAAATTACAACACGGGCAGAAAATAGGCGCATTCATTAAAAGCTTAATCAAAACAGGAAGAAAAAAATCATAAAAATTGCTTCCATACACACATATACACACATACATACCTGCAAAAAAGTAATTTTTGTTGTAGTGTATGTCTTTGTTTATAATAAGGAAAGAAGACCTTTCATATAAAACAAAGAGGAAGGAAGAAAGTATACTTTTTTTTAATGATCCAGTGCCTCAATAATTTTTTCTAAAATTAAAAAATTCAAAACGCGAGATAACGAATAAATATTAGCAAGCATTTTCGGTTCCTTATTTTGTATATTTATGTTAAAAGCTTAACCAAACACGGAAAAAAAAATCATAAAAACTGTTTGTGTATACATATATATACATGCACTAAAATATTCTTTTATTGCAATGTAGGTCCTGTTTATAATAAGGAAAGATGACTTTCCTTTAAAACGAAAAGGGTGGGCACAAAGCAGAATTTTTTTTTACGATCCGATACAATCAAATAACACATATCAAAACGTAAGATAAACGAATAAATACCAGCAAGCTTCTTCCGTTTTTTATTTTGTATATTTCCTTTAAATTTTTTACATCCTGTCCCTAAATAGCTTTCTTAAGACCACTATAAATTGAATTTCGTACCCCCATTGTGAACCTCCTTTCCTGAAGAATGTGTCAAAGGTCATTGTGATTCTCACGGTAAAGCCTGCAAAGTTTCAAAAGTAATTGAGTCGGTACATACGGCCATATTATATATACATTTATCACAAAAAAATGGGGTCATTTTGAACAAATACAAAGCTAAAAAAATGAAGCAAAGATGAGCATAAAAAATATGCTGACTGAAACTGAAGTGAAACAAAATGTTCAGTTAATAAAGCTGAGCATCACCTAAGTTCTATAACCCCATCTTGTATATTGGCCCCTCTCCTTTTAGGTCTAACCTTTCCATTCCCCCTCAAGTGTCCTCAAAAGGCGTGGCGTGTCTTAAAGGTCATTCTTTGGGAATTTTTCATTCATCACTTTTTTTTAATCTATCTTTCCTACTTTCCCGCCACTCCACTACAGGGTTGCATTACGTTTTACTCCTGGAATGTGATTTTCCATATTTGGCATTTTATTGCCTTGTCCATAGCAAATGGCAGACTGGTAAGAGGGGAAATATAACATGGTCAGGTTTTATAAGTAAAACTAAATTTTATTACGAAATATTTTTTTAATTTATGAACAACTACTCGCATAAGTGAGTACAAAAATTATATTTTGAGATAAAATACGTGCAATAATTCCCCTGAAAATGCCGATACACACACGACATATTCAAGAGAAAGTAATCCCCTTAACTACCTAAATTCACAATTACGTAGATACGAAAACTCCATAACATACGCACTAAAATCTACCAATAAGATAAAATTAATCGCTTTTTCCTGTGCATGCTCTCGTGATGCAACTTGTACACGTCCGGCTGGCAATCGGAAGATGTACGGTTCGAGTTTCCGTGAGGACATAAGACGATTTCTTAAACTGATTGCAAAAGTTCTTTAAAACTTCTAGAATTTTAACTGATTACACTATCGCATTTTTCTATCATGCAGTTTACTGTAATCATTCAAACTATACTGAAAACTTCCAACACCACGTCACTGCAATCATGCAATCAACGTGCCAAACATCATTTGAACTCCCCCCCTCCATTTTTTTTTTTTTTTATTTTTTTTTATTTTGCAGAAAGCAAAATTTTTCATCATATACCTGTCTCAAAAACGGCACTAATACTAATGCATATCTTTTAGCGCTTGTTTCTTTATTTAGATTATGCAAAAGCACACGAGGCCTATAATGAATGATGCTTTCTTGGATGACTTTCTAAAGGAAATTTGTTTGGTTTTTATGTTACATGTGGAGTAAAAATAGGAAGTGCCCTCGCAGCTAGCTCGACGCCGGGGTTCTAGTCTGAGTCCAGCTACGGTGGTCCAACGCTTTAGTTTTCGGCCACGCGAATTTTTTTCAAAACGGAAGTGGCGCAAAGCTAACTGTCACAAAACAGGAGACGCTTGCATATACAAAACATTATATGAAACCTGATTTCTTTTTTGTGTACAAATCATAAACTGAAACTCCTAATATAACACTGCGAACAGAAATGGTAAAATGAAACCTGAGTTATACTGTTTCCAACTAATTAACTATATTAAAACATTTCTTAGCTGTTAGGCAGAAAGTACATTTTCATACGCTACCTCAAATTTTCTTACAAGATTGTAAACGCAAGCGATGTCAGAATTGAACAATGCTAAGAGATGCGCGCCGATGCATGCTAGGAAAAAAATCAACAAGAGGAGGAACCCGCCCAGATCGATACAAAAGAGCCGTCAACCTTCAGCGGGTGGTGGCATGTCGCCGCCCTTGGCCTCATGCAAATGGAGATGAGACACATCACGTTGAACCAAATGTGAATGGAGCTAGGCCTGCACACTCAAGGAGTTCCAAGCGCTGACGAAAAGGGTGAAGGCGAAGGTACATGAGTACCTTAATCTGGAAATAAAAGGAGGGGGATGTTAAAATGCTCTCGTGGCCTTGATGACGATATTTTATGAGATTACTCTGAGTATACATAACAAAGAAGCTTACCCTCTTCTTAAAAGAAGGATTGCTTGCAAAATCTCGGCAAATAATTAAATAAATGAAAAATGTAATAAAAACGTCTGAACTACCGTCAGCAGAATACAGTGCGAAAAGAACGAGAACAGGATAATAGAATTACACAATTAAAAAATAAATAAATATAAATTAAAATAAATAAAATTAAATGCAAATAATAAAATTAAAAATAAATTAAAATTCAAAATTAAAATAAAAACGAACCTAACGATCATTGTCAGGGCAGTTTTTCTTCATATATGTATAAAAATTAACCACTGGCTATATTATAAATTATATATACATATAATTAAATTACAAAACTAAAATTAAATCGAATGTGTTCATCAAAAGCTTCGGTAACCGTTGATTTATACGTTGATAATAGCTGGTGGTTAATATAGGTCACCGGAATGGGACGATGCAGTAAATTTAAACAGCTTTTTTACATTAAGGTTAAAGCGAATTACATCGATACCGTCAAGGTTATTGGCCACCGGTAACTCACACGCCAAGAGTCACTTGGGATTAAACTGGAGCACTCCGATAGTTTTTAAGTCTACTATCACTAGTGACCCACAGGCATTAAAATTTTTCCAGATCTCTTGGGTTGAATTCACCGGCCACCACAGTAAGGCAGGAAAGTAAATTTAGATAGATTTTAAAATTAAATCGAAGCATAACGATGTCCGTCATAGCCACTGTCATCGATGACCTGGAAGACTGCAGAGCAGTGCAATGTTTCGTATAGTGCCAACACTTGGCAAAACATGTAGAGGTTAAACACATGGTAGCGTAACATAACATTCCAAAATTTTTAAACGACTTTGCTAAGAACGTATGTAATGTCAAAATGAATTTTAAAAAATAGTTAAATGATGTAGTTACTCACAAACTGTTTAATAAAAATTTTTATTTGTTTTATTTAAATGATTTTTTATAGTTGATTGGTTGATTGATTGAATTAGATAAAGCAAACAAACTTTAGCATCCATAGCAGAAATCCCTTTGTAGTGTAGAGTATTCTACTAAGAGCAACTAACTAGCTGGCATCCACGATACACACGAAGACTAACATAAGAAAACTACATGCAGCTCGGTCGTTTGCTGGAAATAGAAAGTCAGAAGAAACTACCAAAGTTCTACGTTGGGAGTTTTATTTTTTTCTTTTCTTCCTTAAGGAATGGTACAAAGAATAACACAAGTTAACTTCTTTCTACGAGCATTTTATTTTCAATTTTACACCAACAGAAAGTTTGGCGAAAAAGTATTCAGATTTAAATTAACATTGAACAATTTCGCCTTTTAAATTTTACTGAATTTTAACTGTCAGGTCATCATACATATGTTAACAGTCTGGAGTCTGCTGTCAACAGTCCAGTTATTGATGCCGCTTTAAATAGACTAATTTAGTGTTCACTAGATGCTAATACAGGCATTGGTCATTTAACCCGCGTTGCATTTTTGAGAATACTGCTCTGGAAACCTTACCATTGTAGCCAACAAGGAATTCAAAGGAAAAGAGAGAAGGCAGGAAATAAATAGTCAAGTTCACTCTAAATCAGAAGTGTTGGAGCCCTATGGAAGTCCATCAGGAACAAGCGGAAACATAATTAAATAAAATCATAATATAATTGTAGAGACATTAGGCTATTTCGGATCAGGAGAGATGAAAAATGAGCAAAGCCCTAGAACCACGGACCTCTCGAATACGCGTCGAGCGCGCTGACCACTACACCACGAAGGCATGCTAAGGAGGCGGGAGAAATACCTTATATAATAATCTAAATTAAATGCAAAGGGATAAATAAAAATTAATAAATTATTACATTAATGATACATAATTATACAAAAGTAAAATATCGGCTGGAATTACAATTTTACTCAAAAATTCTCAGCCACCCTCCGGTTGAATTTAATCCCTGAATATACGGTATAATATTCTATTTCAATAGATAACAGAAACAAAAAACATTTTTTTCCAGTAAAAGAAAGAAAAAAAGGTAAAATGACTAAAGCGTCACAAATGAGAACAGACAGAATGCTAGGAACAGTACCAGAATATGGAAGGAAATTTTAACGCAGAAGTGTCGGTTCGAAAACAAAGAGAAAACAGTCCAACACTTTCTAACTCGATGTCCTACCGATATAATTCTAGCTTTCAAGCAGAATGCGACATAATCCGATCTGATAACAACGCGAAAAGAAATGTAAGGTACAAGTGACAGGTTTAATCTCTCGCATTTGGTTCCATCTTTCAAAAAGTGTGCAAGAGCTCTGCAGTGAGAAGTCGCTATCGTTGGATGTGCACGATCAGAGTATAACTTTTCGTACTTTCGGGAACGAAAAATTTACCCTCTCTCATAAACTGATTGCACTTTATGGCAAATAAACCCTTAACCTGTAGGTGGAGGTTTTCTTTTCTTAAAAGTCTTCACCTCCGTCAAAAGTTCCCAGCAAAACACAGGCATGCATTCAGAAGCTAGAATCGTATTGCCTTTCTGAAGAGCCACGCGGTTTTCATTCATGATCTTCACCGGTTGCCATGGGTGACCGGCAAATTTTAAATTTTTGAGGTATATGTTTTGTTAAAATAAAATTTGTCTGTTGAAATTGTCGTCCACTTCTATAGAAGAAGTGCTAGAGTCCTTTTTATTTCGGTCTCCGGTGCATTCCGGTTAGAACAGCGATTTACACAGTCCAGTCACATTAATGTGACCACCACGTACTTTCCATGTCAGAGTTAAATAACCAATCACAGAAGGCAGGTGGCAGCACAGCGCAGTTGAGCGTATATAAAGGGTGTGCGAGGGCTTCGGAAAACATTTCAATCGTTGGCGTAATGCAGAAACGAAGCGATTTATCCGACTTCCAAAAGGGCATGATCGTTGGCTTTCGGGCCAAGGGTGGAAGCATTTCCGAAACGGCTGAGTTTGTGAACTGTTCGCGTGCCGCCGTGGTAAAAGTGTACCGTGCATGGCAAAATGGGACTGTCCAAAATCAGCGACGTGGCAAATGTGGTGCACCACGGGCCATAGATGACAGAGGCGAACGACGGTTGCGGAGATGCGTTCGGGCAGATAGACGGGCTACCGTTGAGCAACTGACCACCAAAATGAACCAAGGGGCTACCAAAAGTGTCTCCCAAAGTACTATTCAGCGAACATTGCTGCGTCTGGGCCTCCGAAGCAGACGCCTGGTTCGTGCACCTATGCTGACTGCTGTTCATCGACGGCGAAGGCTAGAATTTGCACGCCAGTACAGCAGCTGGACGTCCACTGAGTGGCGACAGGTTGCGTTTTCGGATGAATCGCGTTTTATGCTCCATCGGACAGATGGACGTTGGCGTATAAGGCGTGAAACCTCTGAAAGGAACCACCCTGCAACCATTGCCGGAACGGTCCAAGCTGGAGGCGGGAGCATTATGGTCTGGGGAATGTTTTCCTGGCATTCTCTAGGTTCACTGATCATTGTGGAAGGCACAATGGATCAATACAAGTACGCATCTGTCCTTGCGGACCATGTTCACCCCTACATGCGCATTGTTTTTCCTCAGGATGATGGCATCTTCCAGCAGGACAATGCGAGGTGCCATACAGCTGCCAGTGTACGTGCGTGGTTCGAAGAGCACCAGGATGAGTTTACCGTCCTCCCCTGGCCAGCAAACTCACCTGACTTAAACCCAATCGAGCATCTGTGCGACCATCTCGATCGAGTTGTTCGCGCCATGGATCCTCAACCGCGTAATCTAGCGCAGCTGGCCACGGCATTAGAGTCGGCATGGCTCAACATCCCAGAGAACACCTTCAGGGACCTATGTGACTCTCTTCCTGCACGTCTCGCAGCAGTCCGCTCTGCGAAAGGTGGTTATTCTGGCTTTTGACAGATGGTCACATTAATGTGACTGGACTGTGTATATTAAAAACTGAGAAGTGGAGCCTGTAGCCTCCGATGTAATTTAAATTCTATGACAAATTAACAGGCATAGCCCAATAGCTGAATTTCTTGATCACTAATTTTGATCGAGAACCGACCGGAGACATTATTAGATAGCTTTGAATCCATTTTGTTTTGCAAACGGTTCCATGATGTTTTTGGACGACAAATTTCACTGCACGTAAATGTACTTCTATCCGCTTTGGCACCATATGGAAGACTTACCTGAACGACTATTTAATATCGTCGTTCAGGTAAGTCTTCCATATGAATTTCTTGTGAAAACTACAAAAACTCTAAGCAATGATTACAGGAGGTGGGGAAAGACTCTGAAAGCAAGCAAAGATTTGTGAAAGATTTACGGCTTTTTTGGAATATCTGATAATAAGAGTATAACAAAAAACTACTTAATTTGTATTGTATTTGCAAGTCTTCCGCATCAGCGCACGTCAACGACAACTTCTACCTTTAACACTTAGTGGACCAGAATTCCAGACTTCAGTTGCTTGCCTCACGGCAGTCACAAATTACTCAGCAACATTTTTTTGGAAGTTCTCAGTTTTGAAGAGAAAATAAAACAAAGTATATGCAGAACTTTTACCCTGCATAAGCTGTGAATTTAATAAACCGTTCTTCTTTTGCTATAATAGTGGAGTTTGGTGGTTTTCCCAAAGTGTAACATTAATTCAAGGTCGGCTTTTCTCCACAAAGGCATCTCTTATTTTATATCATCCCAGATACCACTCGATTGCTTTTCCATAACCAATTCCAAAAACAAACATCTTATTATAATCATAAAAATTATGCTAAAATTTGCAAAATCGTTACTTCAAGAACTCATTAAAATGCTTGAGAAATTTTTCAGTTTTAGAAAAACCATATTCTGTTATTACTTCTCGGGTACACATCTCGTAGAATGGCACAAGCACTGAAAAAAAAGTGCATAAAATTGGAAACAGCAAAAAATTCCAATTCGTGTTTTTAATGTGGTGCCAATAATAAGCCGCTATTTTTGATTTTGTGTTGGTATATGGCATCATTTCGAGTTGATTATTCTTTTGACCTTCAAAGATTCATATTCTTCTCAAGTGCTTCTTCAGTTTATTCTATTTCAGCTTATCAAACATTTCAGAAATATTCTACACATGGAAAATGAAGTCCTAGTACCAAGAAGAAATCAATTTAGGGGAGTGAAAGGCAAAGTAGTTTTTTTAAGTAACATATTTATTTCATTAATATATGAAGATTACAGGTTAAAGTATGCACGAGAAGAGCCAATTTAAATGTGAAATGGTGATAAATAACCGCTGTGTTGGCGACGGTTTGGTTTGGTTTGGTTTGGTTTATTTGATTATGGCAAAGCATTGGAGAGCTATCTGCCTAAAGAGAGAGATGGCTTTGTGGAAGACTTTCTAAGGGAGCTGGCTCGTGTACACGTTACACATAGGGAAAACCACGAAAATTCCCATGCAGCCAGGCCGTTCGCCCCGGACCAAACACCGGACCAAACTACCAGTGTTTAGCGACTTTACTGCTCAGACACTGGTGAGCTTGTAGTCGCCTCAGCATGCACACGCGCATGCATTGCTTTGTACAGATGCCATTTGTCTTTGTCGGATGGAATTCTATGCCTGTTGCACTTGATCTGGCAAATCAGCAACGGTCCGTGCTGGTTGAGGATGACGCTGGATATATCGTCCAATTATGTGCCCGACAGGAGAAAGATCTAGTGATCTCGCAACGCAAGGCAACTTGCAAACATTCTGTAGAGTAGGTGAAGCAACGGTAT
>KK112715.1:217194-230108 GCA_000611955.2 Stegodyphus mimosarum | reverse complement strand
AGTATTATCCTGTTGGAAAATGCGTCCTGGAATATTGCTCAAGAACTGCAACACAGTAGGTGCAATCACCAGTGTGACGTACAAATTCACTGCCTAGGTTTGTAAGACAACAACGAGAGTGCTCCTGCTGCCATAGGAAATTGCTCGCCAGACTATAACTTCTGGTGTAGATCCAATGTGCCTACGCCGCAGACAGCTTGGTTCCAAGCGGTCACCTGACCTCCTTCTAAGCAACATACGGCCATCACTGACATCAAGACAGAAACGGCTCTCATAAGAGAATACAACATATTTCCATTCCACTCTTCAGTGATCTCTAGCTTGACACCACCGAAATCGCACATGGTAGTGATGTGGCGTTAGTGATATGGCCGCTACAGGTAACACGTAACGCAAAACGAGGACACCTGTACGGTCTGTCTATCATAAGAAAAGTTCTCGCCAGTTAGTTTGCAGCTGTCTGTTGCCGTAGAAACGAGCGTGACCCGTAGGGGTGTCTGGAAGACTTACTTTTCAATTTGCCATCTTGGCGTATTTAAAGATGAATTGGCAACCCTTGATTCGCCCCTATTTGAAATGTACTAGCCCTGTTGCTATAGAGACTGCCACCCGAAAGACACTGTGGCGGGAGCTATTCCTCTCTTAGACAGACGACAATACTTTGCCGAGAGTTAGGCAGAGGTAATTTCATCCTCCCGTCTATTCTAGAATCCACTTCCCACTGCACAAAAATAGCATTGTAGGTTAAATAACATGAAAGCTACTATTTTTGTTTTATTTATTGGCAATACATATTAATCAAATTTCTCAAAATCGGTATCCGAGTCGAAATTTTTTAAGACATGCTCGAAGATCTTTCCCTGCTAAAGACAAGTTAAAGTGAATGTCTTCGCCCTCCATTTTACCACCCGTATCATTTATCCCGTAGATAACATTACCTTCATTTCTATCTATGGCATTTCTCAAAAAAGTGATAAATTTTTATTTTAAATCCAGCAGAATATGAAGTCATTTTTGGAACGTGCATCTTTCATTATAAAACAAAAATGAGAAGCGTCACTTGTTGTAAAGGAATGAACGTAACTGAAGGTTGTGATTAACTGAGAATGGTTTTCACAAATGAGAACCAAGTAAAATTCTCCTGGTACCAAACACTAAATTATGTGCATTACTAAAAGTTAGGAAAATTATGCAAGAGAAACTAATAACGCCAAAACTACTGGTTATTTTACAATGCTGTCAACCCCATCTCTCGAACGGAAACTGAAGGTGCATCTTCAGTTCTTTAGGTACATTAACTGTTCGTAGTTTTGGCGATTATACAGCTTACACACAGAGTTTTCTATCTCGGCTTAATTTTTTCAGCGAACTTTTACTATTGTGATTACATATAGATCAAATACAATAAACAATACATTTTCCCCCAAGAAACACAAATAATAGTGACTACATTTAATTCTATATATGTATGCGACAGCTTATTCAAAAGTAGGGGAAATGAATTCGTTATCTCCCACTTCATCGTCCATTCGAACCTTCGATCGAATTCTTTTCTGGATAATAAAATCTGGTTCAACTAGTCAGACCTGAGATTCCACTTCTAACTAACACGGTTGCAATGGAAAACGAACAAAAAGAAACAAACAGTCTGATATAAAATACCATCTAACTATTAGAAACACAGACTTGGCAGACCAGCGGTCACTGTCCTAGCAGGGCAGTGCACACAAGGCCACATCAGCAGCACCATTTTCCTCAGCCACTGTCCTTGACCTTCCCAAGGATACTAAAGAGGTAGTTTTAGGTGGACACGCGCAGATGCGGACGCGAGACGCATAGTGATCGATTCTGGACATAGAGGGGAGCGGAGGTAAAAAAATTTGCATTAAGTGGTCACGCTACAAGATGCTTAGGCTTTTACACGCGTCAATCATTATGTGCGAATGGTTAAAAATATTACATCGAAGACTGGAATGGGATGCAAAACAGTTACAAGAAAATGCGCTGCATTAAATAATTCATTTTTAAAGCTGATTGTTACAAATTTCTTAAATAAATGTCCAGTAACCCCAGAACACTGTCCTGCTGCTTATTACAATTAAAATCAGAATTTGAGAGTGCATAGTTTCATAATCTCCGGGTTTATTATATTCTGAATGATATTAATTTCTAAACATATTCTTTGAAATCGTGAAATACCTTACGACACATCTGTGTAGTACATTGGCTTTGAGTGGCCAAAATGGATTGATTGATAAGTAATGTAGGATTAAGACAGGGATTTCAAAGAAAAACCTATACTTTTACTTCACATATTTAGTCGTTAATGTAGTCATTTTATATGATTATTATTTATATGATTATTAATAATTAATACATTTATTTATATTAATCATTTTATGATTTATGTCTATTTTTCAAGAAAACATCAATTCCTTTTTTGAGAATTTATTTAGGTTTGCAACACAGCATTCTCTGGTTATATTTTAAATCTCTCGTATATGGTGGAAGTTTGACAAACAAGAAAATCTGTAGTGATCTAAACAGATAATGAAATCTGTGGGACAACATCAACATTCAGTATTCTTAGGTGGATGAGGAGGAGCGTTTTATCCCAAAGCATTAAACTTCTATCGAATTATTTTTCCTGCATGGGGTTTGACGGTTATCCAGCTGAATCATTATGTCAGTTGATCGATGCAAATCGTTTAAAAATGAATGCTTCCTTCAAATTATTTATCAGTAGATTAAGAGCAAACCAGATAACTGCGTTCATATTTCGGTTAGTTATCAAATGTAATAAAAAATCTAATAATAGCTTGCGTCTTAAGTAGAGAGACTATGCACTCTGTCTTTCTGTTGAAGTCTCGATTAACAACGAAAAAAATATAACTATGACGATTTATTTGCGTATGGCAAAGTATACTAGAGCTTTCTGTGGGACACAAGAGATGCCTTCGCGCAGGACTTTCTGAGGTAAGCTGGCTTGTACTCAGGTTACAGATGGAGAAAATGGACATGCAGCCAGCCGTTCGCCAGATTTGAGTCCAGGTCCAACTATATTGGCTCAGCGAACTTATCTCAGTTACGGCCTCTCTACACGAGGAGACAAATTGCTGAGCGAAAAAATAAAGTCTCCTCCGCAAACATATCCCTTGACAGCATTTCGTCTACACTAGTGCAGGTAGAAGTGAGCGGAACTGGTCGTAAATGCATAGCTCGCCACACAATTCTGCATTCCCACCCTAGATTTGAGGAAGAACACCTTGAAAGTCTATAACCCCTCAACCCCTATCACCAACCTCTCGAGAATGCTCTCGGATCTCCGTTTATTTTCAGTGCCCCCTTGCCGCTCAGTACTGTACTCTCACAAACATATGTGCCTTTCCTGGGATTCGAGCCCCACGCCAGCACTCACCCCCATTAACTACTGTACCGCTACACCGGCTGGATTTCAACTATATAGAGCGATTTTGTTCCTAAATGTCCCTCTACACGAGGAAACAAAGTTGCTCAGAGAAGTCTCATTCAAAGACAAGTCTCCTGACAGTATTTCTTCTAAACAGGGTGATTTGGCTACTAAGTAGCTCTGAGCTACTAACTCAATCAAAGCAGATGACGTGATTGGTATACAAGAGATTCCACAACAAGCATAATCATTTGCAAAGTTTTCAATGCCATTTCATTCATTTATTTTTCAGGTCTTAATTTTTAAAATAAATTGTAATAATGATATTAATAATAACTTAATAGGCTTAATAGCAGACAGAAAATAACAACGATTAAAAATGGCAATACAAATGTTGAATACAAAAAATAAACAAAAGTTCATTAAAGAATTTTTTTTTATAACAAAATTATTAATTATTTTATTATTTTAATTTCCTAACATCCTTTTTATTCCCCATTTTAATTTGGCTATCTCCTCTTTCTGTTCTAAAAATAGCAGTTGCTTTAATAACTTTCTGGACAGCGTTTTTCCGTTTCGTGCTTGCTTATGCAATCCTGCTGTATTGCGACAGTTCGTATCAAATCGCAGACCCCGAATTTAAACAAAGAAATTAAGTCTATAAATATCACTACTACTAATGCGCAGCCCTTTTGTTTCGCTTCACCTTGCTTCTGATAACCACAAATAGTTTGCTGCTCCCCTTTTTTCTTTGTCTAAAAAAGGGCACGACGTCAAAAAACGCTTTACAGATTTGTGGGGTGCATAGCGCATATATAAAGATGATGTGTTGTAAGGTACTTTTCTTTCCTTTTCTGCATCCTTCGTGTTGTAACGGTAGCACACTTGGACATATTCCAGAGGCCCAGGTTCGAGTGTCTGTTAGGCATTGCTCATTTCTTCAGTTTTATGACACCGAAATTCTGAATTACTCTACAGTGGCGCCTAAATTAAAAGGTGGTGGATGATGATTCTCCACCATCAGGACTCGGCCACTGGGAGAGTATATAAAGCATTTTCTGCCCCCTTTCTGCATGCCTTCGTGGCTTAATGGTAGCACACTTGGCGCGCATTCGAGAGGTCCATGTTCGAGTCTCGGCGAGAGCATTGCTCATTTTCCATTGCATCAAAAATCCTATAATAAATATATATATAAAATGTCTTTTTATCTGCAGCCACACCTGCTTAAGTTATTTTCTATATGCAATAAAAATTCACCAAGATATCTACAGAATTTATACTACATATAACCTCATTGTTAGCATTATTTAAATCTGCTGGAATATTTTTTTTATCTGCTGGATCTATATAATCATTCATTTACATAAAAAAGAAAAATAAACCGATTACTTCATATATTGCATAAAATATAACATAGATTGCTGATAATTACATATATGATAAAACGTACATTTTAAGCATATAAAAGAGAAAAAGAAAATTTATCGCTTTATAAATAACGAAAAATATAACAATTATAAATCAACTAATATAAAGTTATTATGCAAATAATTAATTAATATAAAAATTATAATATTTCACGTATTATAAATAATAAAAAACATAAAATTATTATACGTTGCATGTAAAAATTTTATTAATTTTGATAGTAATAGAATTCTATTAATTACAGAAATAATAAACCATTTATTTTCATTTGAAAAGTATAGGATCAGCTTAGCTTGATTCGAATTTTGAACGTGATAGTAAACAAAATTTAACAGAAATCAGCCAAGCAATCGAACTAGCTAAACCTAGCCTAAAAGTTTAGAAAATTGGAAATATAATCAAATGTAAAGATACGATAAATTAAGCTTTTCTTGTCTGTCATATTTGTGAGAATATAAAGAATATACTAATTCTTTAAATAAAAAAAATATTCCAGCAGATTTAAATAAAGCTAACAAATGAGGTAAAAATATATAACTCTATAGCTTACAATAACAAATCACTTGTATCAAAGTGAAATAAATAGTCTGTTTTATAAGAGAATCCATCGGAAATGATGATCCGAAATAAATGTTGAATCCTAAATTAAGTTTGTTAAAAGAATAACAAAAATTCCAGGCAATTCGCGCCATATATTACATAATACGCAAAACACTGATTCATTAACCGCCATTGCTTTACGAACACCTGATTTTCATGAGGAATTTCACTGGTTGTCATCAAATAAGTCTCCAGCAACCCTATATCCCGTCATGGTCAATGACACGACTCCTGGTGGAGGCGCCGTAGAAATGTATTTGATGCCTCAGCGATATATTTCCCTGTGCAGATGGACTGGTGGAACCGCCGTAGACAGCCAGAAATATTTGTCCGGCGATATATCTCCTCGTGTAGAAGGCCTTTACAGAGATTTTATTCCTTTTCCGACAGCAGTTTACAAAGATGCGTGGGTCACTAATAAGTTACAGTGAGCAGTTTCGATAGTTTAGTGGCTAGAGCACTTATCTGCAGATCAAAAAGTCTCATATTCGCTATAGCGACACTATCAGCTGGCGTGCAGTCCATAAAAGAATAAGCCTTCGTCTGTGAAAACAAGATTACAGTTTTGGTGAGCTATTGAATATAATGGGGAAAAATTATAGTGAATTTTCATCTACTTTCCTCTACTAACTAATTTTATTAACAATTATTTACAACTAATTTTAAATCATAATAACAGCATTTCATTTTAACATGCAATAAGAAATGCAAAGCGAATTTTAACATAACAATTCTTAGCAGCGTAACTGCGGCAATAACATAAGCGATATGAAACGAAAACTAAATCTATGACATAGCTTCTAGAACACTTCACTATTCTGGAACGAACGATGAACTTGTTATTATAATTGTAATTACCCCACGAAAAGAAGCTCTGAAAAGGAGCCGGAACTCTTGGTAATTGCCTTTAATGCACGAAGTAGTTCTGGAATGAAGGTGAAGCACCTCTTCAGACATGGAATTGCAATATTCTTTTTATCATATTTAGAAACATTATAACCAGACGATTTGTGATTTTATTACAAGTAAAAAGATCTGAATTTTCTACACGATTATGAACAGGATTGCCAACACTTTATTCTCAAAATATCGGAGACTTTATAATTACTTTGAGCGAATTGAAAAAATCTTTAAAATAATTTAGTTACATTAAATTAACTAACTGATTAACATTTACAAAATGATTATAAACTGCAGAGATTCTTTTTTTAAGCTACATTTAATTTTATTTTTGGAAGAAACCTGAAGTTTAGATTATTCTTTGCATTTTCAACAATTCCTCTGCACGTTAGTGTTGGCTTGGAGCTCAGTTTTCATCAAATCTACAGTACAGTGGTTCATATCATCAGAATATTTATTAGCTATCAAAGAAAAAAATTGTTTCGTATCAGCAATTTATATTGCAACAAAAGCAAGAAATTTCTTGGCCTCCAAAGGTTTTAATTGTTTGGCTTTTGCACCATTAATTACTTTTTCCTCCGATGGCCTCAAACTTGCTCGTTAAGCATTGATCGGGAATGAAAAACCCATCCATCATTTAGCTGTCTCTTCAGCGAGAACGTTGTCCAAGGAAACTCACAGTAACCCTATTAATGTAAATTTTTGTATCTATTGTATATTTCGAAAAACAAACTTTATCACAAAGTTATGTCCATTTATACCAAGCTAAATAAGAACGTTAAACGGAAGGCGAGTTATGGCTTAAACATTCTATGTAATACAGGACAACGGGTAACACTATTTTATCAGAAAATCTCTCTAAAATGAGTCTTAATTCGGAACAACTATTAATTATTTGCTTATATGAAATTCTGAGACAAGCCGAGCTAGTAATACTACAAAAACTATCTGACATGGACATCACGTGACTTCCTTTTACCGCCTATTAAATTATACACATTTTTTGCTGCACTTAATTTAAACTTATTGTCTCGAATTATTAATTAATCGAACTCTTAATTAATGGATCCTTTAAGGTAATCAAAAATTGAAGATTTTGAAATTACTATACTGATCAAATTTTGGTGTACAAGAGTCAAACTTCTTACAATTTTATTTTTTCATAACGAGTCTAAAATTTCCTCAAATATAAGAAAAACTCAGAAGATCCCATTAAAAATTAGACTTCGTTATTTACCAAAAATGAATTTTTTTTTAAATTTGACACTGTCAAAACACGAATATTTTCGCGAGTTAAAGCACTTCTGTAATTGGAAGTATATGGCGACCAACGATTTGCGTAACGCTGATGACGTAGATAATTCAGAACTTGGACTCACAATTTTTAAAACTGAAACCTTTCTCCTGGTGAGTTTCGATGTTGGATAACTGCGCACTTTTGCTTCTAGCTTCCTTTCCGTTAAAAAGCCTGGCGTGTTGGTTCTGTTCCTATCACAACAGTATCCAAAATGTAAATATTATGTAATAGGCACGATTTGTAAATATTATGTAATAGGCACGATTAGAATGCCAAGTGAATTGTGGCCGCAAACGTCCATTGAAATAAAGCTGAATATGTAATCCACTTCGGATGTCATTTTCTAATTCATTACAGATCTACGTTCTACGCCATCAATAATACTGCTACATCTTTTTCATTACAATGACGAAATCCCGTGTTTCTCCACGTACGTCATCAACTGTCTCTACAATATTTATTCTTCTTAGACTGCTTTTCATTACAATAAAGTCTGACAGGATCAAGCTCATGAAAAATAGCCTGTGCCTGATTGGTCTACGGAATTAAATTTCAAGTTTAAATGTGCTAAATTATCTAAGTTCTTCGAAACCAATACCAAAAGGAAAACAAATATATATATACATCATTCTGCTATGGCTTTCTAGTGGTTAAATTTGTAAATTACCTCAGCTTTACAATTAGTGACTATTTCAGTTGTAAGTAAAAAGAAAATCGTCTATCTTAATATATTAACAAGTGATCCAAGGTCCTTAGACTGATATTTCATCTAACCGTTTCCACATACAGGAAATAAAGTCATCGATCTTTGTTTCATCTTCAGCTAGAAGTATTTTATCGGCTAAACTAAATCACGTTCTTTACGGATTTTAAATTTAAATAACAGATTTTAAATCTCGAATCAAATTCAGCGAAAAACTCCCGAAATTTAATTGTACTGATTTGCAAAAGCAAAAAATATTGTTAAAAAAGTAACTCATTATTTCCGAAATGATTTTTAATTTACAAGTTCTGCGAGTTTATTTAACGTTATCTTGTTAATAACATGTGCTAAACGTTTTTCATTATCTTGAAGTAAGTCATTTTTAATTAAGTACAGTTTTGAAATTTAGATAGCTACTGTTGCTTATATTAGATTTTAAAAATTTAGTACTATTTTTATGAAACGAAAAACTTAAATTTTTCATAATTATGTTTAATACTGTTAAGTAACGAATTTATTCCATTACAAAGGCTTTATTGTCGCCAAGCCTTTTTCTCTTTGAAGAGGCGAGAATATTTAAGATAAAAAATATGAAAATCAGCTTTATATTTTGTTTTAGTAATAGCCATTTGGCCCTTTTAATTTGGCTCATATGAAAAAGGAACAAATTTAGAAATACTGATGTAGGAACACTGAGACGTAGAAACGCAGAAATACTGATGGCGCACATACGTGAAGAACATTAACTCAGAATCGACGACCTTGAACCGACTGTAATACTGATTGATCATTAAATCATTAAAAATTAATGATTAATCATTAAAAATGATAAGCATTAAATCGCTGATGCCTTAAAACACACCTTTTCTGCCCGTTCTAAGTATTGAAAAGCTGCTTCTGTAATTAAAAGTTGGGCATTTACGTTAAGTACAGTCAATTCATAATGAAAAGTACAAACATAAGACTTTCATTTAGAGCACAGTAAGTTTTGCAAATTATAAACGTTGAATAAAACTAATCTAAAATGACAGTAAAAATGTAGAGAACTACGCTTTGCAATAGTTCAAAAAATAGCATTAACAACAAAAGGGTTTTAAAAAAGCATTTTTGATATGCAATGCAATTAAACACAGAATAATAAAAATAAATTAAAATAAATTTCTGAGTATGACCATACATAATGATTTGGTATTCATTTGAGCAAGAAACATGGAAAAAAAGCACTGCCGTCGCTGACATTCAAACTCCGGATCTTCCGCTAGCTAGCCGGAAGTGCTACCGCTTGCTCCTTCCAAATCCACTTGATGACGATTTGTAGTCCACCACCTTTTTAACTCGGTGCAATGTAGAGAGTATTTGGTAGTTATGTGGAGGAAGAAAAGTTAAAAAGCTGTTATGCCTCCCCCGGGATCAAGAACTAGGGCCCTTCCGATTGCTGTCTGGATGTACTACCAATAACACCACGATAAGCACAAGCAGAGGAAGGAGAAAATTCTTTCTATTCTTCCCCACTTAAGGGGTGACGATGAAGGAAGGAGAAATGGACGCCACTTTAAACTGTTTTATACTATCTCAAAATCGAGAAATATTAGAACTAAGCACTGCCCTCGCTGGAATTCGAACTCCGGATCTTTCGACTAGTGTGGTTCTGCTGCATGTGACAGGTCTGACAAAATTTAATCACTCTAATGTACAGCATGGAGATACTAATTTCAAAACTAAGTCTAAAATTGAAAAATTATATATAATTTTTAAAGATTTTATATTACGCCCAAAGGGGCTCTTTTTTTAACGTTTTGTGTGTTACCTTTATTTATTAAATATCGTGTTCTTTGCACTTAAACCATAAAATTCAATTTAACAGCAATATCGCAAAATAATTTAAAAAGAGCATATCTTTAGAATTTCCGGTACACAGTCTCGCGCGCTGGAAATAAAAATGTTTTTTTTTAGTACAGTGTTTCCATTGTTCGCTTTGAAATCGTTGAGTTTGTTAATCAAAAATTCGTTAAAAGTTATACAAAATATGAAATAGACAATAAAACAAATTCCAAATTTGGGCTTCCAGACGCCTATATTCGGGTGGAGGATTACGTTATTCAAATTTGATGGCTCTAGATACCGTCGTTTTATCACAATGCGAGAAACATACATACACTTATGCAGATTATTCATTATTTATTTTCTTTAAAGATAATGCAGGACTCTAAAATTTGGAGCCAACAATTTGAAAAACGATACGCCACTTATAATGATTCGACACAAAATGCCAAAATGAAATTAATAGCCCTTCTGAGCTAACGCCCTTTGAGTTAATTATAGTTATGAGCTTTATTTTAAATATAATACAGCCCCTTACAGCAATCAGCTTCCTAATAAGACCTCCTATGAAAGTCAGCAGTATTTCTAAGAACACACTATAAACTCTTAACTTAATAAAGCTTAGAATAACCACCCGCGACTTCAGATTATTTTGATCTACTGTAGAGGTCGTATCTATTACCATGGAGCTCAGAAGTAAACTACCTTTGAAGTAGATTTATTTAGATCATGACTGAGAGACAATCTATGTCTGAGAGTGAATGCCTTCGTGAAACTACCTGAAGGAAACTCGTAAATATTAAAGTTAGACTTGAGGAAAACACGACAACGAATGGCTCATGCTCATGCAACTCATGATTCATCTTACTGAACTCAGTCGTGGATAACCCCTTCGCAAACGATCAAAATCATTTGGATGATAAGTTGTTGTTTTCGCTAATGCTCACTTGTCTGACCTATAGTCAGCCCAAACCCACGCAATTCCTCGTGGCAAGGAGCGCAAGTTTACTCCTGTCGTTGGCAACAGCCTTGAGAACCATACAGATGACAGTGCGACTTATCTCAGTTCCGCCCCCAGTTTTGATAGAGAACACCCAGAGGGGGAGAGGTTGGAGGATCTCCCACCCCTCTTCTCCTACCTCCAACCTCTCGAGAGTACTTTCGTCTCCCTGCACATTTAGAGTGCCCCCATGCCGCACAGACACTATACATTTAAAACATTCATGCCTTCTCCGAGGTTCGAACCCGAGCTCTTCGGCAAAGCAGTCAGCTACGCACTGCACCGACTGCACCGACTGGGCGACTGCACCGACTAACCACTGCACCGACTGGGCGGCGGAATAAGTAGTCGACTTCACTGACTTAATATACAATAATTTTACAAATCTATCAGCTTCAGAAAGAAAATGCCACTGATGTAAACATTAACTTTGAACATGAATTTCGGAAATAACAGATATATTATGATGTAAATATTCGTCAAATTTAATGACAACTACATCGAAAAAATAAATTTCAGTTATATAAATTGATATCTAAAAATATGACCTATAAACTGTATTGCACCAAGTAATACCGACATAAGCAGAACTATTCTAATTTTTTTTTTCAAAGCATGGTTATCAGTTAATATTTAAAACAGAATTCCACATTTATTAAATTTGTCTACTAGCTAAATAAATTGCTTATTACACTAAGCATAATTACAGTTTATTGCGTTAAGAAATAACTTTATTACGTTGAATCTTGAGACATAAATCGTTTGTCTTTTCCTTTTCAACGAGCTGCTATCCAAAATTAAAAGAAATTTCTCAGAAGCTTTATTTCATGTTGTATAAATAAGCTACGTGGTTGACAGCAAACGAAACAACAAATCTGCGCTTTTTCAAGCTACATTTTAATCTTCTTGCATTTAAATTAATGTTCGGTTTTAAATCAGATGTATGAAATTTTCGCGATTAATGTAAAATTACCGTTTTTTAATTTAACATAAAAAAGTGTGCTTCAATTAATCCAATGGAAAAGTAAAAGTTATTAAGAGTTACAAAAAAAGAAATGGAAATTAAAATTCTGTTAAGTTACGTATATAAAAGAATGCAATAAACTTAACAAACAGCGACTTAAAACATTGCCTACGTCTACAAACACAGATAAAATAGTTTAGTTTTCTTCTTTAGATTTATGGAAATAAGTTTAATGCCTCTTTACGATGTCCCCCAGCGGTTTCAAGATCCACGTGGTTAGGAACATTTACGTAACATTGGGCAAGGTAATTTATAGTTTAGTTATACCTGCACGTGTGCAAAGATGGCAGGAATGATAAAAACGTTAAAGCCAACATTCCACAGTTATTTTCTTCTTGTCTTTTCCTGTCAACTTTTTTTTATGTCACGACAGTTGTCAAAGTATAACCGGTCTTGAAAGATTCCCTTTAATTAAAGGAATTTAGCACTTTGAAAAGGTTTTGTTTCTTTGTGGAAAAAAAAAATCGGTTAGTCTTAAAAGCGATTTTTTCCCGTTTCAATTGGAACGGGTTCGTGGTATACTTCAAGAGTACAACTTTGTGAAATTCGATGTGCTTGTATAATTTCAGGAAAGAAAACAAATGTCACAAAACTACACAATTTTGCATATACTTTGCCATGAAATAATTTTAACTAATTATCTGAAGTCATGCCTTTTGTTAAATAAGCATATTTTTTCCCATTTTTTCCCCTAATATACTCTCACACATAATTTTGCTACAAAGTTATATA
>KK112715.1:190985-217181 GCA_000611955.2 Stegodyphus mimosarum | reverse complement strand
ATATACCCACTCTGTAACTCGGCTTAGTGAGCTTAGTTTTTTTATTCTTATATGTTGGTAAATTATGCATTTTTTGCTTTAGAAATGGTTGAATTGTGTTGTTCTTATCTTCCGGTTAAGGTTTTTATGCCTTTAGGTAATCTATAGAGACATTAGGTTATTTCGAAGCAGCAGGCATGAATAATGAGCAATGTCCTCGCCGGGACTCGAACCTCGGACCTCTCGAATACGCGCCCAAAGTGCTGGCCATTACAGCACGAAGGCATGCTAAGAAGGATGGAGAAATACCTTATTTACTCCCCCTTTTAAAGGGCGGCTGGGAATTAGGGGACCCAATAGCCAAATCTTGGCAGCGGAGAATATCATCCACCACCTTTTTTAGTTCGGGCGCCACTGTAGAGACATTAGTTTTCGCCGAGTGTGCTAGACATTGCACCCTGATGGTATGCTAAGAAGACGGGAGAAATGCCTTATAAATCTGCATGCAGTAGTTATAGAATTATCAACAATTTTAAAGTTGTTTAAGTGCTGCTAAGCCTATTTTTTACCATAGCAGCCATATTTGTTTACATTTGAAACTTAGCAGAATAGCGCATTAAGTCTTTCTGCACCTTCAATTCTTTTTGCTGAGTGGGACCAAAAGGAAACTTTTAGTTTTGTGCACCGAAAACTGTGCCTTTTTGCATGCTGGCCGAAGTGCTTGTTTTTGCATAGAAACCAAATAAAGACTTTTGTCTAGAAGCGTCTAAGATTATCACATAAAAACATTTTCATTTACAGCATATAATTCTACCAAGCAAGTCGAGAAAATCCCGCATAATTTTAAGAATATTCTTTTTAGAACAACAATAAACTGAAATCAAATATTTTTGCTGCTCACAAATTATATTAATAAAATGTTTGTATTTACGGAAAGCTAACATGCTTATATCAAAATAAATAAATTCTTAATAGGTAGACGATAACATCCTCCCACCTTTTGATAATACAAAATTATTAGAAAAGTGTACATTATATTTTTACATCATTTTGAATACAAATATACAATATGCGGCGATATATATTTTAAAAAATGACAAAAATTAGAACAACACACAGGATAAATAATCTTAAATCTACCTTTTACAGATCCAGTTTCTCAAGAACCTTTATCTATCTACCTGATCTAGATATTTTCATTCTAGATTTCGAGATACTTCTATTCTCTATTGAGTCCTTATTATGAATACAATTTACTTTTCCTGCTTTTAGGCTGTGGTTAGGAATGAAACCTCCGAAACATGGGATTTTAACCTTTTTTTGTCCCATGCATCCCTTTTACTGTTAGACCATCATCCCCTCTTTCCTTTCCAAAATTCGAAAGTTATATTTACATTTATTTATATTTAGATTATTTTTAACATGTTTTATAAATTAAACAAGTACGGATAATATTGATAAATACCTAAACTTGATCAAAAGTAATTTTTTATACTTATAAACTGAAACTAAATACTTAACAGGTAAATTAAAGGCTGACCTGAAACTGTGAAAGTCCCCCTGGTTGAGAAACCCTGCTCTAAAGAATACACCCGCTGAACAGCACGGAGAAATTTCGAATGAGACGTCTGTATTTTTACAAGTCAAACACACGTCTAGAATAAGTTCCTTTTGATGTTTGAACAAGAAGCCCTAAGTATGCACTTCCGAATAGATTTCTCAAATCTGAGTAGCTTTTGCCCAGATTTGATTCTGCGATTTAAGTTGTGATGGTTGACAGCATCGACATCAGTTATATTCCATTCTTTGATGTCTTACAGAAAAAGTGAAGGTGGAATAGAAACTAGTTGTTCACCTTCAAACTGGTAGATGAGAGGTTGAGAATTCATTAACGCTTCACATTCACAGTCATCGTTTCTTCACAAAGCAATTTTGCTCGACCTAAGAACACTTTTAAGAGGTTCTTCATTCGAATAAACCACCAACCTCCTCACCAGTCTGCAGTTGGTGAGTTAATCTTCGAATCAACCGCGTCTGTAGTGCTATAGCTTACATTCTTATTCCAATCCAAGAAGTAATGTTTAGCAGCACCAATGAAACTAATATCCTTGTCACAATAAATAGTACAGTATCTTACTTATCTAGCAACAAATCTACGAAAAGCCATAAAAATGTGTCAATGAATAAACTGGTGACAAGTTCTATATGTATTGCCCGGTAAATGGCGCAGGTTAACAGCAGTATCTATGCTTTCTATATTATGATCCAGCTGCATCCACTCCTGTGACTTAAAAAAAACAGCATCACTTAGTACACAATTTTCCGGTAATGGTCCAGGATATGCTTCTAGCTTCTTTGAAATGAAACTCTTACAAATGACGCAATTTGATATAATTTTGCATATTGTATTCATCCTGTTAAAATTTAAAACTTGTCGCATAGTATATTCTGCAAACCTTGAACGCCATAATGCAAATAATTCTTTTGAATGTTAAATGAGCTTCAGTGCAGTTTCGTGATTTGAGAGTAGAACCGTTACCTTCCGAAAATCTTCTTTGTCTTTTCTGTTGATAGTTCGTGTCTTGACGCTTACGATTTTATCTTCATCGAGGTAAGTAGCCGAACTCTTAAATCTTTTATCTTTTTCTCCTTGAAAGACTTGTTGATTCATCTCTACTAATTTCAACTCTCCCTTCTGAAATTCATAAGTTAGCTCTCCTACGGTTCTTTCTTCTTTCCTGCAGAGACAATTATTTCTACATCTTAAATTCTAAACCACTGAACGAATTTTTTACAAGTATTTATAGATGTACGAATAGATCCTGTTACACTTGGATAATATTTTCAATGTTAGGCAAAGATTTCGTAGATTTCAACTCCTCCTTTTCTATCTCTTCTTCATTAACGTCTTTATTCAACATGTTTCCACAGTTCCAAAAAACAGTAGGTTCAGTCAACCATTGTGGGCCCTAGCATTATCTGAGTGACAAAAGCTGTGTTTCTGTACAGCCCGTAGATGGCAAGTGAGCAGGATTCAGTTTGCCAGCTACATGATTCTATGCCAAAGAAGAAGTTAGTTTTCTTATCTCTTGTACTTGATAAACACTGACCAGTTCTCTTTTCTAATTATCCATGCGAATATAGTAGCTGAATCGCTCCAGTAGTAACATTTTACATCTTTCCAAATGAATGCTTCTACTACCGAATTTATCAATCTTGAAACCAGTAAGATAGCTAAAATTTCCATATGTGGTCTTATGTTCCATATGTCCACCTCTTAAAGGAGCTACTCTGGATTTAGCAGCAAACTATGAAAGTTTCACCGAACTTTCTTCTTCTAACCTCAAATATACAAACCTGCAGAGGCATCATTGCTAACGCCACAGAAAGAATGAATTGTGCAATGATTCAAATTTTCTCTTGTAACATGAATCCATCTGTAAATATGAATTTCTTTCAGAATATTTAATTCTTTAAACCACTGCAAGAATTCTTTTCTCAGATTACCAGTAATTTCTGTGTCCCCTTTCACAACCATATTTCAAGCCGTTTTCAGCATTATCTTGGGGCAAAGCATAACTGCCGCGGTATATCCAACCGGATCACAAATTTTATGAGCTACTGACAACGTAATACGCTTAGTTATCTTTTCAAGGTTTAATTCTTTCATCCAGTTCATATGAACCGTTAAGGAATCCAAATGACGATCCAGATCATCCTAAGACAAGAGCTTCTCAACCGGGTCCAGTTTTGTCTCCTCCTGTGTATTCCTTTGACTGGGCTCAAAATCGCCTTTTGACATTAGCAGAGTGGATCTGGACATATAATCTTTTAAAACGGTGTAACTGTCAACATTAACATCTGCCTTTTCATATCGAAACTTTGTTATAGAGTTTTCTTAAACTTAGGGTTAACATCTTGGCTAATTTTAATATGATATTCTATAAGAAGGAAAAGACTGTTCTTAGAGCCAAAACGAACTCTTGTATGTCAAAACACTTTAAGTTTATACTCTTCTTAATTCTCCTAATACAAAAAGGCAGGAAAGTTTCTGTCCTCTTTGCAAACGCCCACCAGCAGCCGAACGATAAAAATCGTTGAACACTGCTAGTTCTGATATAAGTTCGATTCCAAGCGAACGGTCTGGCTGCATGGGAGTTTTCGTGGTTTTCTCCATGAGTAAAGTGCATAAGTCCCTTAGAAAGTCCTCTACGAAGGCATTCCTCCCCTTAAGCAGATAACTCTATTGTGCTTTGCCATAATCAACTAAGCATAACCAAACCTCTTTGCAAACACTTATTTGCTAAAGGGCTTTTCTAATACCTGTTCTAATGCCAAACTTCTTTTCTCTAAATCGCAGTAAAATGTCTGGAATTAATTCAAAGAGATTTGACCCACACTGCAGACATTGGTTCCAGGAAAGGCAGTTTTGCAACTTTGCTGATGCATCAAATACTAATTTTTCGGGGCGGGTTGAGGAAAAAACAATACTTACAACTGATTGAAGAATAAACTATGCAGAAATATTGTTGGCACTGATTGCGGTGCTTACATCATACACAATTTCTTTCAAACCGCAGCTGACTTACTGAAATAGAAGATTTAATGCTTAAAATTTATACATATTTCCGTATGTTTGAGTTACTGAACTGAAACATTTCTGTGAATTTATAGATACAGAGTACAGAAAGGTTCTTCAACATGAGAACATCCGTTTTCTTTCACTATTTCGAGCTATTGGCAGAATACTTGACATCTATGAAGGACTCAGATCTTATTTTGTTTCCCAGGAATACTATGCAGTGACGATTAAATAGTTTTCCGATAATGATTTTGAAATGTATTTTGATCTGTGAACGGACAACACAAATTATTTAACAAAGTTATCTCGATTCTGAAAAATACCAAAACGAATGCAACTGATACTGAGAGTGAAACTAGAAAATTGAAAACAAAATTTAAGAAAGATATGATAATTAATTTATGCTTCAAGAAGAAAAAAATTTTTTTTTGCAATACAAGAAATTAATGGAACTATTAATATCATTACTACCTTACAACAGTTAACAGCATTTTATGACAAATGCTTTCCTACACTGAGCTATGGGAAAACACTTTTGGGGGAGCAGAATCTTTTATTTGGATAAACAACAGTTTATTAATATGGTGTGAAACTGCAGCTTTAGGTGAGATATTACGGAAACTATCAAAAATAACGAACATGGATCGACTTTTGATGAAGTAGCGACTGCAATAGTTTTTTGGTCAGCTAATTATGAAATACAGAAAAATAAAAGCTGCGAAGAAAAATGGATACAATGTTTCAATCATTTCAAAGAAAAAACGTTACATTGCCCAATCGTGTTCAAATAATATTATACATTTTCAGAATGTCAGGCACATCGATGCAGTCGAAAGAGTATTCTCAGTAATGAATATCATACGGTATGAAGAAAGGAGCAGAATGGCTGAATCAATCGCAAAAGCATTACTCAGCTACAAAAATAAAAATGAATTAAGCTGCAGTGAATTTGTCGATGCTATTAAAAATAATAAAGAATTCTTAAAGAAATAAAAAACTGCTGGCATATTCTTCGGCCACTAAGCAATTACATCATTGTCCATTTTCATTTAGTGGATTTCCGAAATCTTATTAGGAGAGGCATGTAAAAACAGTAACAGCTACAATTCAAATTAAAAGGAGATGGCAGAAGATTACTAATATTGATAGCATGATGCTTTCATGATAAGTTTAGTCAAAGAAGCTCAATACGTTAGTCTAAGCAAGCGTAAATTAATGTTAGTGCATTAAGTTCCAGCACCAAATTTTAATGTTAGCAAACAGTGCTGTGAAAGTTCAGCACTTATGAGAATAAATGAATGCTATTAATTCTTTTGATACATCTGGAGGGTTCATAACATCTGGACGGTTAACCTTGTCCCGATTCTGTTTACTGTATCAGTATTCAGAACTGATCCCAACAAAATCTACTTGTTCAATGTAACTGCAATTTTAGTGATTTCTTTTTTCTGTTATAAGGAATCTGCGAAATAAATAACTGTATTACATTTTTCCTTGTTGGAGATGCAATTTTAATGGACAAAAACTTTAACTAAAATAGAAAATGGTGTATTTTAAATGGATTTACTATATTTATCTATATCTATCTAGTATTTTGGGGGCTAAACGTCTTTTTTAATCTAAGACCTAAAGCACATACAGGTTTTTATTTGTAAAGTTATTTAACTTTAATTAACTAAATAAGAATAAAAATAAAAATTAAGAGATTACGATACATTCAAACACGCAACTAAGCTCACAGAAAACAGCTATTTTATTTTACTTATTTATTTATTTATTTAAAATAATAATACTGTGATATTTCTAGCAAACTTTGGCACTTACGTATAAACGAAACCACATTAGTAGAAGTGGCTAAATTTTTAGAATGTGCCAAACTTTGGCAACCATACGCATAACCATTCTTCCGGCAACCATGCTAATAACAATCCTTCAATCAAGGAATGCTACCATTTTCTTTCGTATGCGTTCTTTTTTTTATTATTCCAAGTTTAAGCTGCTTTTATGAACAAATCGAGTTTTTTTTTTTTTTTTTGCCTTAAACTTAGTTTTAAAATATGAACTTGCGGATTTCGCCAGCAGTGGAAGGAATTGCGGTAAATGTTTTGCAAGAATACAGAATTTTGCTGACAATGTTTTAAAAGGAACAGCGAGGAAATGCGTTTCCCTCGATAGCCGCTGCTGCCGAAGATTGTAATTCCGCAATTCTCTGATGGTGATTTTAAGCGAAACCAGATCGCTGTGTACTTCGGAAGAACAACGCAAAATAATTGCAGAAAGATTTGAAGAAGAATCCAAGTGCTTTATTTTAATGTATAACGTAATTCTTATATAATAATTCAAATTTGTATTTTAACTTGTTAAAGTATGTTTTCTTTCCATATATTAATAATGTTTAACGCCTTAAAATAAATATCCGTAGTTTGGGAATCTTTCTAAAAAAGGTCGCGAAAACCATCGACTTCCACCTGAAAAGTTACCTTTACCTTTTCATCTGTAAAAAATCGCCACTTCGCGCTAAGGTGGTTGCGTTAACACATACGCACCCAAATATTAACGTAACGTACATAAAAAGACAGCCATATCTGCTTATATTTTTAAATTCACTAACTTATATACAAAGCAACGAAGAGTCAGGCGGGTGGTATTGTAAGCTATAATTTAAAAAACAAAAACTTCTTTCCAAAAATACTATATGATTTACTTTAAAAAAATAGCTTTGAAGAATCACTGTAATACGAAATGAATGAAAATGAATGCAAATAAAAAATTAACTTTAATATTATTTGCAGACACGCAGTCTGCCTTCTTCTGTCGCCGGCGTGCAAATGATAAATGTTAGAGTTAAAAAAAGAGAAACAATTTTATCTATCACAGGTTATATAGAATAACAAAAATAAAAGTAAACAGAGCGTCGGCTAAGACAAGTACACCTTATCTTTCTCCCCTTCTTCTTTCTTTAATTCTATGGATCCTAAACGAGTTTAAAGTAATTTTTGGACTCATTAATTTTGCGACAATTTGCTGAAAGAATGCTAATGAGATACGTCGTGAAATTTTTCCACGTAAGGAAACCAGTTCTCTTGCCAGGCGCAGAATGAAAGAAGTGTCGTGACTTGAAAATACAATATTCATTCTATAAAATCGTTCTCGAAAAATCGTTAACACTAAAAAGCGAGAAAATCGGAAATACAGCAATACTTCTAACATCTACTCAGATTAGTTGAAAAGTTCTTTTTTTTTTTGCAACAAGATTATTACCAAGCGTCCAATGGTAATCCCAAGATATTCAGTTTGGATTTCCTGTTCAGTTAGTCAGATTTTGTAAGTAAAAACTTTCGGCTGCTTTAAAACACAGTGAGAAAAGAGAGATATCTATCGACATTATAGGAATTGGTAATATTTTGTAGATACAATTCAAGTTGAACAGCAATCGCAAGCGTAACGAACACACAGACAATTACGTTGGAAGGTGCACCAAGCTCGCAGAAGCTGTTATTTTTTCTGCGTCTTACCCAACGTTTTGCGATTATTTGAAATTGTCAAGACTTCTTTTGCTGCATACGAATTCGCAACGAATGATTTAGGCAGTAACTTTACAGCACAAGAACAGACAAAGTTCAAGACGCAATTCTCGAGTAGGCAGATAAAATTTATGAAACTTTCTGGGTTTAAGATTTATTCTAAGCATTAAAACAATATAAAATTTACGCTATAAATTCCGCAAAAGCGTTCACAGTCTAAAATGTATATATACTATCAATTTCCGGAAAAATTCCGCGATGTCGAAAAGACTTACCTTAGCATTTTAGCCGGGAGTGGCGATGCATATCAGAAACGAAACAATAACACAAATAACTGGAACGTAACTATATAAATATTTTTATTTATAAACCAATAAAAAAAACTGAAAAAGATCTCAGCATTCTTATTTTTGAGCAAGATCAAGTAATACGTTCTAAAAGGATCGACCAGCACCCAAATTTTTATCAGCATTGCAATTAAGAGGGTGACTTTATGTAAATTCGGGAAAAAACCTTTTCTGGCACACAAGAAACCGATAAAACTTAGGGTCATTCAAAATTCAGTCTTCCAGTCCGCAAATTTGGAATAGGATTATTTTACAGAAAACTTAGAAGATATTCTAAAGGAATAAGCGCAAAATTATTTAAATATAAAAATTCACTAATTTCTTGGGTACTGGAGAAAAAAATCTGAATTTTTCAGAAATTTGAGAAAATTTCTTTGTGAGGAATTATTTATTTACTTTTAACTAATAGTTAATTTTAAGTTCTTTTCTATCACTGTCTTTACACACACACTTTTTATGTCAGAATGTAAATGAGATCGCGAGCGTTTATTCAGATTTAAAGAGAAAGAAGTACTATTCGAGCGAAGGTTTGGCAAATTGATTTTAGAGCGTGTTCTGCCTACTCGAGGCCAATCTGTACCGTGAATTATTAGTGATTTCATTCTGTGGCGTTGCGTGCTTCTAGCCATTAAGCTTGTCTTGCCGGTTTTCCACGAACCACAGCCTTTCTTAAGCGTTACTTTATCCTGTCAGACGTTAGGCTAATCTATTGCATTTGATTTTAATTCAAGATTACGTATTTAAGCCAGAAGTGTTGGATTGTGTAAACTCAAGTTGGGTCACTGGTACTTCTTTGTATTCAAATAAAAGAGTCTTATACACCCGTAGCCACAAAACAAGTACATAATTCTTCTACAGTCTTTTTAAAGTCGGTGGTGTATGTTTCCTAAAAACAACAGACTTTATATCCTAATCTCGCAAATTAAGACCAAAAATTCGCGTCTTAAGTTATTGCTCAGCGTATGATGATTCGTTTATTTTGAATCGTTATAATTGTGCAAAACGAGAATTTTCTTACCTAATTTTGATTTTTAAAGTAGAAAAAGTGTGACACTTATACAATATCCATCTCTCTCTCTCTCTCTCTCTCTCTATCTATCTATATATATATATGCCATCTTAATTGAATATTATTACGAATTTTGTACATATGTAAATAATTTTGAAATTATATATGAAATTGTAGTATTTTTTGCTCTAATGTAACATGAAAATATAAAGAGGCGGAGCCTTGCCGGAAAAGTAAGAATATAAGGGCAAGCTTATTTAACATTGAGTAAATAGTTATCTTCTTAAAGACCTAGATATTGTCGAGGTAGCGATGGTTTTGGCGTCTAAATTTTGTTGCCAAATTTAGCAATAAACCGCCCAAAATCGTCAAACTTGGTGACTATCTGGCGACAGTGTGGTTTAGTCCTTGTATGACTCTAATGGGTACTGTAATTGATGCTATATATAGCTGTAACCGTATCCGGCTCTCACATGCCTTCCAGTAATTTAGAGAAGGGGAAGGTACTAAAAATCTCTCAGGCGCCGGGAGAAAACTACCGGGGAGATTATCAGCTTCTGAGTAGTAGTTGTTAATTCAGAGCGGAATTCGGAATATTGAAATATCCGTCAGAACTTCGCCGTTTAGATACACTTTGAAATGCCCTGTGTTTAACGTTCTTATTTGCTTGAAGAGTAATTCATGTAGTTAAACAGCCAAGAATACTACTGTATTTATATTCTTTTCGATTAGCTACAGCAGAGAGCAAACCTCGACCTTGGACGGGGAGACAGGATAAGAAGTTGTAGACCTTGGTGACCTGTCTACCATGATGGATTGAAATGACGATCACATGTTAATTTAAAAAACCTTCTTCCTTTTTCTCCTAAATTCTAGTTGTTCGTTTCTTCCTACCACATTCAATTCCGACAATTAAATCGCATCCAAGAATTCAGTCTATGTTTGTTGCCTTTCAGAAGTTATTATTTTCGTCGACATCCAACAACATTTCATTTCCTGTAATTTGGAGAAGCATTTCATTTCCTGTAATCGTTTGCAAACAAATTACTTTTTAATAAATACGGAATTTCTGCTTTGGCGATTTCCCAAACTGATAATGTAACTGAGCTAAGAACATACCTTCAATTTTGCTTCCACACTAGAAGTTTTCGTACAAAAACATTTGAAATATTGTAAAAGGTCTTTGAGGGCAACACTTTGCCAAAAATACAGCTTTTGACTGGTATAAGATTTTAAGAAGATTAGAAAATTCGATGAAGATGAAACATGCTCCAGCGGGCCATCCACTTGAACTAATGGACAATACGTCAATCATAACAAAGCTCTGATGCTGAATGATCTTCATTTAATAATTAGGAATATATCTAACATGTTCCTGCATCATTTGAACCCTTTCAAGCAATTCTGAGAGATCAGTTGGAGTTGCGATGCGTCTCTTCTCGGGTTATTAAAAACATATATTTACTTTTATCCCAAAACATTACCAGGTTGCGCAAGAGATGGTTCTTCAAGGAAAGTCATAAGTTATTAAAATACTTTACTAATGATGAACATTGCATCTGCAGTTCTTACATAGAAGCAGCTCAACAGCTGAATGAAAGGCCCTCAAAAGAGGAAATCGAAAATACTACCTCACTGGGTCAAAAATGTTAACCGTTTTCTTCCATTCTCGTAGTATTGTGCATAATAAATTTCTGCCAACAAGCCAAATTGTAATTCAATAGTAGTGCTTTGCGGCGTCTTCTAAAAGGAAGCATGTCGTCGAAAACGACCAGAATTGTGGCGAGATAAGTTACGGGTTTCTGCGTCAAGAAAATGAAGCTGCTCAATGCTGTCAAAGTTTAGCCAACACATACGGATCCAATAAATTCCGCATTCATCTAATATGCCACTATGCAACTTTTTCTTGTTGTCAAGGTTAAAGCTGACGCTTTATGATCACCGTTTCAAGTTTATGGATGCAATAAAAGCAAATACACTGCGAATAACGAAGTGTACTCATGAACAATGACTTTCAAACTTTTTTCAAACGATTGTGAAATCGCTGGCATAAGTGGACTGCAATCAAAGAGGATTATGGTATGTAATAAATATTGATCAGTAAATTAAAATCTTGCACTTCATTAAATCATTTTCCATCGTCTTGAAAATAGTAATCGATTAATATAAATTTAGGTTTTATATGCCTTTCGACATAAGCTAGCAGGCTATATTTCGGTTGAAAAATATTTCATTCATAAATTAAAGGTGATGGAATTGAGCTTCTAGACATTTTCCCTTACTAAAGACATTATAGTAGCGCTTTATTTCGGGAAAATGGAAGAAGCTCAAATTATAAAACACTATATCGTCAGTCTTATATAGTAAATTTCTGAAATTTGATATATTCGTTTTTCGTATGAAAATGATAAAATCAGGAAACAAAAAGTTTTTAATTATATTTTGCTAGGACAGATGTTACTGTATGGCATTTGTCCAATCAAAGGCTTAACGTATCGCATTAGGTCTATTCCAGTGCTAAGAGTATCGCTAGAATTTTTAATTTTCTTCTTGCTGAAGTCAAACTAAAGAACAACAACTTAGAGAGAGACAAAGCATTTCATAATTCGATCAAACACAAGATTCTTACAATATTAGAATTTCATGCTCTTGGTAATAAAGATTGCTAGCATCGAAACACGCATGCCATCTGCATTAATAATACTTAAGTGCGTACTATTTTAGTTCTCTTATATGAAATAATGAAATTCTAATTTGAAGCAAGCTGTAATCATAATAAGAACGTTTAATATATATTTTGAGTTGGCGCTTGAAGCTAAATAATTATATTAATCTCCGTTGCAGAAATTTGTACCATCTCTAATAAATTTTACATTACTGACTGCCAGTCTCAACCGAAATCTGTGGTCTTCTCTATTCGTGGAAACGCCCTTTTCAGACTGTGTTTATGATACAGTAGTTACATTCTTTCCATGAATAAACTTATAATCATTCGAACCTACTTGAAGTACCAGGGATTGATGCAAGCGCTACTTCTTGTAATACGCAGAAGAAAGAGGGGAAAACTGTATATGATGTGAGAACTCTAAAACATCTATTTAAAAACTATTATAATGGGAAAAAGTTAATTTCAGAAAAAATTAGAAAAATAAACGTTTGTATTACATCTCTACTATGTGTTGGTCACTGAGTAACTTGAAAAGTGTTGTATTCGAGAAACAGCGAAAAAAATAAGAATGTTCTTATAGACATTAATGGAGAATAAATACAGAAATTCCAAGCATTATGAAATGAGTAATTAATACACAAGCGAGTAATATAATTAACATGGCATTCCTCGTACGTGCTCTTTTGATGTATAAGTGGTTGGCACGTCCAGCTAGCAGTCTTACGGTGGTAGAGTGGATAAAACCGTTAAATACGCTTCGAATCCGATACACCACATTTCCATGATTTTTTCCAAATATAACGGGGTTGGGTTTCCCATGAAAAGTCCTCCTTCCCTTGGCAAATAGCTCTCGCGTACTTTTCCTGAATTACAACCAACCGACATCCAGCAAGGAATTGTAAGTTCTATATCTTGGAAGGGCACATTTGATTTTCACTCTGTCCACACCATAAAACTTCATAAATCAGCAGTTTCCGATGAGAAGAGTTTAAACGATTCAAATTATTTATTGATTTTTTTCTTTATGCTAAAGAAACCTGCATTTGTATACAGCGTAACAGGAAAGAAAATCACAACTGAGAGATCATGGAAAAGTAACAATTTTCGAAAAAACGTGTGTAGTTGGAAACCAACGGATATTTGCTAAGGGATGGACGGATATCTGTAACATAGATTATGGATTTCTTGAATGTGATCTTGGATACAAAAGGGCGTCGTCGTTCTGATACATGCGTTGCAGTTAATGGTTGTTCAACTGAACAATTCTTCTAAATATCAAATATTATGTATTATTAATATTGGTATTACAACGTCTCCTCGTTTCCTATATCTTCCGTACTGAGTTTTCACGATCACATTTCACCTTCCACTACGCACTGTACAGTCAATTTCCGATGTGGATTAGCGGGTCTTGTTGTGAAACTGATTAGTGTTTCTTAACATAAATGTATACATTCATGTATAAACAGAACAGCACTGGAAGAGCCAAGATCAAATGACCTTACAAGAATTTTGAAAATGTTTAATAAAAATGCTCTGGCAAATGTCTTTTTACATTTTGACCTATATTTTTAAAATTTTCAGAATGACAACTTCTAAGGAATTTAATTATTTTAAGGATTTGCATCGGTCACTCTTGTAAAACATTTTGTTCTCTAATGCGATAAAAATAAAAGTGTTGACAAATGAATCAACCTTTTTCGGTTTTGTATTTCTAACCAAGTACCACCTTTAGCATTCTCCGACAGTCATCTTCCCTCTACCCAAGTCAGTTTATCCTTTTTTGGAGGAGTTGCTCTAAGTCTTGAATTAGTCAAAAGAAGTTTTTATCTTGAACCTGCTTATGTCTGGTAGGCATTTTTAGTTCTTAATGTTAGGACTTCTTTTGGCTTCTGATAGTGCGTGGCAAATCAAAATTAGTTTCGATATGAGTATATGTAACCCCAGTATTGAGTATTTATACCCAGGATTTCTGTCCTAACAGGTCTAGTCTAAGCAAAGTTAAATTTCTTTATTGCGGAAAATGAAAAAATTAGATTCATAAACCATAAAAATAAACAAAATTTCCACAGGAAATATGAAAAAGAGCAGAAAATTTGTCAGATAACAGCAATGATATCTCATAATGTCACAATATTCAGGAATCCTTTTTTTTCACAATGGTAAAAAATCATACTTGATATAGAATGAATAAACTTTGTTGAAGCATTTGTTAAAAATAAACTGCTAAACCGTTCAAATTAATTAAGTGCATAGCCATTAATTTTCTGCGTCCTGTTAAAATAAAAGTGCAGTTAATATAAACAAAAACATTGTTATTTTTAAGCTTGAAGTTGGTTCTTATTTTGAATACTATTCAATTTACGTAACCAAATGAACTTATTCTTTAAACAGAACTTCTTAAAATCGCAGGTAAATTTTTGATAATATTTTTTTGTTAATTATAAGATGGGATTGTTCCCTTTTCCTTTTCCAACTGTTGTCGGAACCGTGATTTTGGATCATCATCGACGTCGTCCCAGGATTAGTCCGTTAATCGAGAGTGCTTGTTTTACTAAAGTTTCCATGTTCTATCGTCCATTAAAGTTGGGAATTTTTTCCTGGCTTTCAGCCTTATGTTTCATTATAAATATCCAATAAAGAGTTACGACACTATAACAAGTGTGATTATTTAGGGTCCATGTATTATGGATGATGAAAATGCAACTGGTTTAGAGGAATAATAAGGACATGGAATCCAGAGATATTTATTTCAAAATATTTCTTGATAAACACAATTTTAAAAAGAGTTCTGTATTTCAAAATGAATTTTCTTTCTTTTTCTTCTTTCTGCATTGATATTAGTCAGGTGTTCTCAACGCAATTATTAGTTCTCTCAACTTAAAGAACTGCAGTTTATGAGAACGTCACGTTCAGACGATGCCAGTATGTACAACAAAAAACAGAAATATGTTAAAAAAACCCACGAAGCTCGTTTCTGATGGCATTTCAAAATTTCAGCGAGCACCATTAGCAGCAATTAACTAAACCGTGAAATCACGTTGAAACAATGTACATTTCTGACCCGACGTACAACATTTCTTATACTACACATCCATGAGTAAAAAAAATCATATAATATATTCATAAGCAAAAAAATTTCAATCTGATTCCACGAGATCCGCAATAACAACTGACAAATACTGAAAAATTGACAACTATTGAGCATGGACCATGCAAAATCAACGAAAGAAATCGTCATCGATTGTTTTTAATAAGAAATGTTTATTCATGCATCCGTTTGGTATGTAAATAGTATATGAATTGTAAAGATCACAAATTCTAATAACTGAGCTTCTGTGAAACATGCGTAAAAGAACACAAAAATAATGCAAATGCTTGTTTCTCTTCTTTTTTTTTAAACAAAAACAACACCAATTGTTGCTATTTAGTAAAAGGAATTTATTACTGTTTACCTGAAATTAAAGAGAAAAAAGAAAGAAAAATAATCGTATAAAAAGTTGGCCGTTTATATGACGGCTTGAACTCCAAACTTTTATTTTTAATGATTACGTTGTAAGGTTTTAGTTAAACTAACCAAGTTTATTTTAATTTAAATCTTTTCTATCTCCTCTCTGCTTCAACTTCCTGTCAGAAGAAGCGCGCGTTTTTAGCTTATGCTAATTTTTGAAGTTCAGCCATGCACTATTTAAGCCAGAGGTAGAAACCTCTCGGGGTGTGAGAGCTTTGCCTCAGATCACGGTCACGCTGCTCAACGTTCGCCTGACCAGCTAGCAGTTTAAATTTATAAGCCATAGTGCTTACTACGTGATTGCATTGTAAAATAAATTAAAGTGCGGTAGTATTTAGTATACCTTGCTACGCACCCTTTTAGATAGAGGCCAACTTCCGCGAATTGCTCTGCGAAGCAAAGTTTAATTTAAGTTCTATTTTAATTTATTTAAATTTATTTGATTGTTAAGTTCGACCAAAGTGTGGTCTGTTACGTTCTGTATCTCTCCCGAATTGGGAGGTTTGTATTTAATAGTGATTGAATAAAAGAGGATTTCAAATCCCTTCACGTGCAGTTATTCTCCAGCCCAGCAGTTACATCAGAACATAGCGTACCTTCCGCTCCCTGTTCCAGTTCAGGACTTAGAACGTAAGGATAAGAACCCTTTACAGAATTTACAATGTTCTCAAAGAATACACACAGAATGCTAAGTCCTGATAGTGGCGCCCGCACAGAAAGAAGAGGATGGCCTCAGCAACAAGAAGACGAACCTGAGACACCTGCTGTACCTGTCCAGAATCCTGAGATAGCACCTCCTGGCATAGAAGGATTCGGCTACATCGTACAAACCATGCGAGCAGCCATGAAGCCAGCGGCAAGTTTTGACGGCAAGACAGCCGTAATCAATTTCCTGGAAAAGCTAGACTCCCACTTCATGCTATATCCAGTCCACGAATTTCAGAAAGTCGCTCTTGCTACCAGCGCTTTGAAGGGCCAAGCGCTAAGTTGGTTCAAGTGCATCGGAAAGAATCTCTTGGGGGAACCAGGAAGCCCCACATACACGTATGAAAATTTCAAGAATTCTCTAGTGAAAGCATTTCCCGTGGTGCGAGATCGAGCCAGATTGGAAGCTGAACTGTTTAGCCGATACCAAGAAAGAATAGAAGATTTGTCTAATTTTATTTTGAGGAAAATTCAAGTTTTCAAGCTTTTGTATGGAAGTCGCCCGGATCCTGAAATTATTCAAGTTATACTTCCTAGGCTACTGCCCCAAGTTCAAGATTTCATCGAACTAAGAAATCCAACAACATTAGACAGATTATTTGAGCTCGCGGTACAATTTGAAAGCCGAAGAACAGCCGACAACGAACGACGACGCCAATTTGAGCGAAGAAGTCAGTGGAGTTCGCCAAGACCGCAGCAAAAGCAAAATCAAAGTTACGGGAATAAGGCGAAGCAATGGCCGAAGAAAGATGTGTCTCCTAAAGCGAGCGGCGAACGAAGGGAATTTAATAGAAGAACAAGCAAAGATTCCGAGGGCAACCAGAAGAAAAAGAATTTAAACTAAGAGGGATTTCTTCGAGGAAGGTGAAGAAGTCCGAAGCAGCGCAAAACCCTTCCAAAATCAATTTAAACACCGTGGTCGTTAAGAATTTGAGTTTGCCGAAGATTGAAGTTCTAATCAACAACATACCGGCGACAGCCCTCTTGGATACAGGAGCCCAAAGCAGCTTCGTATCGGAAAGATTCTTTAAGAAGCACTTTCGACGTTACAGAATTTTTAGTGCAAGAGACACGGATGTCATAGCGGCCCAAGGAGAAAAATGTAGCTGTTTAGGAAAAGTACCATTGTTCGTGCGTATCAACAACGAACAGGTAAGAATCCTGTTTTATATTGTGCGTAACCTGCAGACTTGTATTATTCTAGGTGTGGACTTTTTTAGTTTGGCAGAAGCAAAAATTGATTTCAAGGGGGGAGAACTAACATTAAATATGAAGCCAATTGAAGCGAAGAATGATAAGCCCCCGCAGCTGGACTTGGAACATTTACAAGCAGAGGAAAAAGAGAAAATCCAAGGTCTGGTAAGTCACTTTGCGAATTTATTTAGTGATGTACCAGGCTTTACGCAGGTGGTGAACCACGACATTGACACGGGGGACGCTCAGCCAGTTAGGCAAAAGCCATATAGATATGATAGGACAAAAGAGGAAATAATTGAACATCATATTAAAGAGATGTTAAAGAATAAAATCATCACGCCAATTTCTAGCAGTTATGCTAGCCCCGTTGTCCTGTGTAAGAAAAATAATGATTACCCGATTACGCACCCGAAGCGGTGGCGTTTTGCTATAGATTATCGCAAGTTAAATTCAGTTACAAAATATCCTGTATATCCGTTGCCGATAATTGAAGAAATTATTCGAAATATTTCGTCTACAAAATACATGACTACATTAGATCTCACGAGTGGCTATTTTCAGATTGGGGTAAAACCCGAGGACGTACACAAAACCGCGTTCATAACGAAATCTGGTACGTACGCATTTCTTAGAATGCCGTTCGGATTATCCGGCGCGCCGGCAACGTTCCAAAGATGTATGGACATCGTCTTAAGACCAGTCCTTGGTAAAAGCACTTTCATATATTTAGACGATATTATAATTACGAGTAGTACTCTAGAACAACACTTACAAGATTTAAGAAAAGTATTTTCATTGTTAAACGAAGCTGGTTTAAAGATAAATGCGTCTAAATGTAAATTTGCCGCAAAAGAGTTACGTTATTTAGGATTTAAAATTTCCCAAAAGGGAATCGAAACGGATCAGTCAAAAATAGTAGCCATTAGAAATTATCCTGTTCCTAAAACAGCGAAGAAATTATCGTCGTTTCTCGGGATGTGTTCATATTACCGGGCTTTCATTAAAGACTTTGCAAAAATAGCTGAGCCACTGCTAAAGTTGAAAAGAAAAAAAGCTAGGTTTTCGTGGTCAGCAGAAGCCAACTTGGCGTTTCAAAAATTGAAAGACGCATTGACTCAAGCTCCCGTCTTAAAATTTCCAGAAGGGGATAAGGGATTAGAGATTTCAGCGGACGCTTCAGATTTCGCGATTGGTGCAGTGCTTTCCCAAAATGGTCAGCCCGTGGCTTTTTTCAGCCGAACATTAAATGAAACCCAAAGAAACTATTCCGCAACAGAGAGAGAAACTCTCGCAGTGTTAGCATCAGTACAGAAATTTCGTGTGTTCTTTGGAAGTTCTCCAGTAACTGTATATACCGACCACGCGGCGGTCACTAGACTCTATTCTGGAAAAAATTTATCACCCAGATTAATAAGGTGGGCTCTCAAATTACAGGAATATAACCTAATAATTAAACATACGCCGGGAAAAGAAAATGTTGTGGCAGATGCTTTAAGCAGAATTAACTTAGATGAAAATGGAAGTGTAATTAAGATAGCCATGTTAACATCCAAAGTATTAGATTCTCGTGAAACAGTAATAGCCGAACTCAAAAAAGATCCGGAGTTCAAAAATATATACAATTATTTGGCCGACCCTGAGAATTTCAATCATCCGGATATTGTGCCGATAAGAAATAGGGCCGAAAATTACGAATTAATTGACGGACTGTTATTCTATACGAAAGCTACTAATGAGAATCATGAATATAGACCGGTTATCCCAGCTAGCATGAGGTTGAATGTATTAGAAGAGTTGCATGATTGTGCCATTTCGGCTCATTTAGGTATAAGAAAAACTGTTCAGAGAGTTCGCGAGGCAGTTTTCTTTCCAGAACTGCAAAAGTTTACTAGGGCGTATGTCCAGTCGTGCCCAACATGTCAATTAAATAATTATGTTAATTTCCGCCCGGCCGGGTTCCTAAATAGTATTAAATCAGAATTCCCAAATCAAATAATAGGCATCGATTTACTTGGACCTTACCCTCGAAGTAAAGTTAATAAAAGCCGATATCTTTTAGTTATAGTGGATCATTTTAGCAAATGGTTAGAGTTAATTCCGTTAAAACGCGCGTCTGCAAAAATTGTAGTAGATTCAATTCTAAATAAGTATATTTTAAAATACGGGGCGCCCCTAAAAGTTATTTCAGACAATGGTCCTCAGTTTGTTAGTAAAATGTTTGAGGAAATGTGTGCAAAACTGGGCATACGTCATCTAAAGATGGTCCCGTATCGTCCGCAGTCAAACATAGCGGAACGGGTGAATAGAAATGTAGTGAAAATAATTCGTAGTTATGTGAAAAACTATCACTCTACCTGGGATAGCCATATAAATGAATTTGCATTTGCCCTTAGGACCGCCAAACACGATACTACACAAAAAACACCCGCTGAACTCTTCTTAGGAAGAAAGATCTTGACCCCCCTAGATAAACTGTTCTTTGTACAGGAAAGGGCAGAAGAATTTAAAATGAGTGATATACAAAAGTTAATACGGGAAGCGACGGAAAATATAGAAATGGCCCAAAGAAAACAGAAATTGTACTATGACCTAAAAAGAAGAGAGGTCAAGTACAATGTGGGAGATGAAGTGTTGAAGATTAAACACAACTTGTCAAATGCCCCAGAGGAAAAGGTGGGGAAATTTTTTCCGCGTTTTGAAGGCCCGTTCACAATTGAACAAATTACGGGGGCAGTGGTTATATTAAAAAGAAATGATGGTCAAACGCTCAAAGCGAATGTGGACCAAATAAAACCGTTCTATAATCGCAGCAAAATGGCTGTATTTAAAGATTCGTTTCAGGATCCGAGGCAATCGACTAGCCAGGAAGATATACGTCAGCAAAAACAGCAGGAACCAGCTACAACGGCATCGAAATGTCAGAAGAAGAAAGCTCCCCCCCAACAAAGAAATAAGAACCAAAAAGGTGGTTTCAAAAGAAAGTCTCACGATGCAGGTGAACAAATCTACGAACGGAATTACGAGCGCACCAAGAGAAGAAAGCAGAATGGGCAAGGGAAGCCCAATGTATCCAAAAGAACTGTGGAATCATCGGACAGGTGCCTGAGAAGCAAGAAACGTCGATTGCAGCCTGAGAATCAACTTCCCGAATACAGCAGGAACCAGGACAAGCAACGAGCAAGGGCCCAGGAGAGAAGGGCCCAGTCCACCAAACGTCCAGCGGAGCAACCTCCTCTACAAAGGAAATTGCCGAGGATACAACGACGGAATTTCAAAAGAAAAAGAGACGAGCAGGCTCCGAAAGAACAACGAAAAACGAGGAAACTGAACCAGGCCACAACTTACTCAAGTTTTAAAGATTGGGCCAAGAAAAGGATGGACGATCATAATAAGATAAGTACAATTTCGTATTCAAAAGTTTAGTTAATTTTTGAGTATACTGCAAGTTGCAGGACTGATTTTACCTCAAGCGAGGTTGACTTTTACGCCAAGTGAGCGATAAGTTCTCATATGGAAAGTAAAATGTTTTGTTAAAAGAAATTGTAATTCTTAAAGATTTAAAATTACTTAATTTTGTAAATAGATTAATTCTGTAAAAGCAATGAATTGCTGAAAAGAATATGTTAACTAAATGATTTTGTACGACGCTTTGTCTAAAGACTTGTAAAATGTCTAGAATGAAAATTCGGAAAATTGAAAAACACGATTTAGTCTGTAGACTATTAATTCAATGTAATTTGATATTTCAAGAAAGTACCTTGAGAAAGGAATAGGAAGCACTTGCTGTAAGCTTAGAAATTTAACCTATATTTCTGTAAGCTTAGAAATTTAACTTCTATTTGCATTTCAGGATTGCTGTGAAATTGTTAATGTGTTATGAAATGTAACAAATAATATTATGCTAGCAATGCACGTTAAGTGCAATATTAATGTGAATGTTGTGTGCAAACTGCGAATTTGTATGCATGAAAAGTTAAAGATTCACTATTTTAGAATGCAAGTGTTAATTAGGCTCTCCACCAAATACACTTAAAGTGTTAGACATAAAGCTAGTGAGAACCTTAGGATTAGCTGGTTATAGGGCGTTTTTTTCAGGTCTCGTATGTCAAGTTCTAACTAATGTTAGTCGATTGTAGGTGGAAGAGTTGAACACCCCCGAACACATAAAAACCCGCAATGGCGGTTTGCTTTACATCCAACACCGGTGAGAGAGCATACGGGGGAAGAATTTAATTGTGCTTGAATGATAATGTGTGTGTGCAAAATTACACAGAAAAAAAAAAAAAGGATTTGTACCACTTAGAATTATTCTGTTATTATGTCATACTAAAGTTGTTTTCCTTCCAGATTTTGCTGGAAGGAGTAAGACTGTTTGAAGAATAAGACTTGAAAAAAAAAATGTTGAAGATTGTTGTTCCAGAAAATTTCGTCTGTATTTTACACAAACATATATTGCCTTGTAAGAGTTGGCCTAAGTTTAGAACAGTGAAATTTTCGACTATTTAGAATTGCTAGTTTTCAACATGGTCCGTTTGGACCAAAGTAGTTTAACTATCGCAATTCTGGCGGGAAGTATGTAAGGTTTTAGTTAAACTAACCAAGTTTATTTTAATTTAAATCTTTTCTATCTCCTCTCTGCTTCAACTTCCTGTCAGAAGAAGCGCGCGTTTTTAGCTTATGCTAATTTTTGAAGTTCAGCCAAGCACTATTTAAGCCAGAGGTAGAAACCTCTCGGTGTGTGAGAGCTTTGCCTCAGATCACGGTCACGCTGCTCAACGTTCGCCTGACCAGCTAGCAGTTTAAATTTATAAGCCATAGTGCTTACTACGTGATTGCATTGTAAAATAAATTAAAGTGCGGTAGTATTTAGTATACCTTGCTACGCACCCTTTTAGATAGAGGCCAACTTCCGCGAATTGCTCTGCGAAGCAAAGTTTAATTTAAGTTCTATTTTAATTTATTTAAATTTATTTGATTGGTAAGTTGACCAAAGTGCGGTCTTTTACGTTCTGTATCTCTTCCGAGTTGGGAAGTTTTGTATTTAATAGCGATTGAATAAAAGAGGATTTCAAATCCCTTCACGTGCAGTTATTCTCCAGCCCAGCAGTTACACCAGAACATAGCGTACCTTCCGCTCCCTGTTCCAGTTCAGGACTTAGAACGTAAGGATAAGAACCCTTTACAGAATTTACAATGTTTCCTAAAATGATGCACAGAACACTAAGTCTTGATAACGTTAGTATATTGGTAACTTCCTCAAAGAAAAATTCTGAAGCAGAAGTACACAAATATCTTTTAGTATTGTTGCGTACGTACGAGTTCGTAACAGATTGAATACACGCACGTCAGATGATAGGATAATAAAATTTATTTTATCAACAGAGACACTTCAAAGTTCTGAAATTTTTAACAGAAATACTCGTACAGGTGTTTACAGTATCACAAACTACAATCAGTAGTTACGCTTTAAACTACTCAGAACGTTAAACACAACGCAATGCAAAGCGCATCTAAAGGGAAAGGCTAACCCGGAAATATCTCCGATCTAACTCTGAACTAACCAACTCGCAATAATAACAACAATCCCCAGCAGACGCTCTCTCTCCGACCTTATATAGTTCTCCCCCGGCCGTCGAGATATTTCTAGTACTTTCTGCTTCTCGAAATCACTGGAAGGCAATATGAGTGCCGAATTACGGTTTCATCAGTTACATTTATTGAGTTACAATACTTATTACGGTGATACAGGGACCGGATCCAAATGCTGCCAAATGGTCGCCAAATTTGGCGACAAATTTGAAGATACCCATTTACTTAATGTTAAATGGACTTACCCTTGTATTCTTTCTTTTCCGGTATTGCTCGTCTCTTGAGATTCTATGTAACATTACGCAGCAAAATACAACAATTTCACAAATGATTGCACTAAAATCATCTATCTATGTACAAAATTCGTAACAGTATTCATACCAGTATGTGTGAATGCCTATAAAGTACTTCAACGGTATGAAAATTAAAAAAAAAAAAAAACATTCTGTTGCTTATATATAACAAAGAAATCACTGTTCAAATGGAAAAGGTTTTGCACATAACACAGCTGAAAAATGAAAAAATTAAAATGTTATTAAGAAAGGCATTCGTCTTAAATCTTTCTCTGTGCTGCATTGATTACTGAAATCACCGCAGTTAGTTATATTCTCTGCACCGACGAACGGAATTATTATGAATAATAGAAAAAGATTATGTTCGTTGGACAGTAAAGGGATTTTTCGTGTAGCAGAAAGTATGCGGAAGATAATTGTTCCTTCTTTAATTGGATAAATATTGAAAATATTCATCCAATTAAAGACTCACCCTCAAACTATTTCCGCGATATTTATGTCAATAATTTTTTAAAAAACCCATTTTTCTCTGTAAGGTTTACCCTAAGTTTATTAACAGTTATTTTAAGTTATGCCTCTTTCCTATTCATTCTAATTTCAGCTTACAATTTCCTACCAGAAGGTAATTTCAGAAACGCAGTGAATGCAAATGAGTAAGAGTACTATTTAAGTCGATGTTTCGCCGACTTCGAGACAGAGAGAGTCTGATTTTCCTGACTAGCGCGCGTTTGCCATTTGGCTACGTTCTCTCTTAGGATACTACCGTCGGCCATGCTTTAGGCTCTTGCTTGTGCATACTTTAGGCCCTTGGCTTCGCCGATTTAATTAATATTTAGGGGCCAACTACTTAGAATTCTGATAGTTTCGGCTATATCTTTCAGATTGCTTCAGTTAAGCTTAGGTTAGTTTAAATTCATTACTATTTAAGTTCAAGCCCAAGGGGAGGCTTTGTGTATACTCCGAGTAAGGAGTTGATTATATATATTCTGAGAAATAAAGGGTAGTTAACCCTTCTTAAGTCTTACGTGTTTATTCACACACTTAAGCGAGTATTCGCTTGTTAATGTTTGTGGGGTTCTGAGATTGAACATTGGAATTAAATAAGTAAAACCCCTCATCTCAAACATGTTGAAATGTTATCATTCCTTTTCAACAGGATGCAACTCGTATTCATTTATAATCCTTAAAAGGATATGTCTTTATTTTGTTCTTGAGAATATTAAAATAGACATCAGTTTAAAAATATTCTAACCAACCAATGTATCAACAGATATTACCAATAACAGTAAATAAATTTATAACGTGTATTTTGAAATTTTCCAGCATCATTTAAGCAGTATATGGTGAGGAAAAGAGTCCAGATACAGAGCAGTAGGGACATTTGTTTCTTCCCTACTGTAACCAAAAAATACATACTTTTCATGGACTTCTTGGTACAACGGTTTTGGCCCAAGCACTCGCCCAGTTAGCGAGTTTTAATGCGGATATGAAAAATATTTTTTCTCTAAATTAAAAGTAAAAAATCTTCTTTTAAAGAACCTATAATACTTTTCGGCTGTGCTTCGGCAGGATTCGAATTACTAATACTTCAGTAGCTAAATGGAAATATTAACCACTTATATTGCAAGATCATGTTTGAATGAATGCGTTAATTCTTTACATTCTTCATCACGTAAAAGTCGACTGGCAGGCACCATGCCCAGTTGGCAAAATCCAAGTAATCGTGCACCCCATTTTTAGTTCGAACAACAAAGTGGAAAATATTACGTTTTTCAAGCGGGAAACTTGAAACATAAACTGTGCTTTCGACCACTGATTAAATTATTAGGTAGATGTGTCAATTACTTATATCGCCTTGATTAGTATGGTAATTAGCGATTCCGATTGCTATACCGCTGTGCCCGATTTCGAATATCGGAAAAGGCATGGTTGTTGTACAGTCTCTTTACCGTATGCTGGTACTTGAAGTATTCTTAAGCCGAAAGTCCCCCAGAGAGACAGCTGATAGGGAGGAATGGTTGGAAACTCTTGCATCCGTCAGCCAGGGCGTTTTTCGTCAAAACTGGTACTGAATTGCTTTGTTACAAAATAGCTTTGTTACTTCAAGCTTCCCAAGAATTTAGCTAATGACAGGTGCTCTCTTTTTATAGACTATGATCGATTCGTGGTAATGTTCTGAGTACTTCATGATCAAGAGAAAAGTAGCAACAGCAGCTACCTACATACGTCAGAAAAGCACAAGGGGAGGACTGCGATGATTCCTTATAATATCGCTACTTCGCGAATATTGGCTGTTTCTCTCTGTGTACCTTTTTACATAATTTTTACAAGAAAGAATCTGGTTAAATATCTTAAGGGATTTTATAAAAGCAAATGCTTCCACATACTTGTAAACATGATTTTAGGATTTAAGGTTGATAATCAATAATTCGCATTGATTTAAGTTCCCTTGGAATAAAGAAAACGAACCTGTACAGCGATTAGGTATTTACCCAAAGCAGGAAATAGTACAGATGCTGCAATACTTTTGTCGGGATGCGAACTTTGGACTTCTCGACTACCAGACGGATGTGCGTCCATCTACACCACGAAGGCAGACAGTGACGAAGTAAAAAATTCCTTCTAAACACGCATATAATTGGGATCAACAAGTGTGAAGAGTCGATTGCCAAGATTTCGTAAAGCAATGATGCGTAACTGTAACGTTTATATAATCAAGGAAGATTTAACTGTTTGTTTAAAAATATCTAGGCAACCAAATTTCCCACTGCGCTCTTATCGACCTCTTTCCC
>KK112715.1:178081-190911 GCA_000611955.2 Stegodyphus mimosarum | reverse complement strand
CCCTCATTTACTCCTCGGATTGATAGCACTCTCCCAGATATTCTCAGCAGCCATATTGCGTAATTGCTCTACAGAGTGGCCAGTTATCTCGTTTACATTTTCATCTGCACTTAGATAGATAGATAAGAAGGGTAATCAGCTATAATGCAGTAAATGGAAGACGATAGTATATTGCGCAGTTTAGAACTTACCTTCTAAAATGGCCACCGAGCTTATGTGGGCTACAATTTCATTCGTAATATTACATAAGTTCGCATACTCAGCACATATGGCATTTAACGCATTATATACTTCATTCGTATGAATTATATTAATTGGTTTAATTTTAGTGCACACCAATGAAATTAACATAAAACTCGTGAACACATTTCATAAACAATATTACACATACATACACAAAGATGGGTAACATTTCACGTGTTAAAATCTGCATCCTTCATAAATGCTGGAAACAGAAATTAGACAGTTGAAATTCTTCAATACGCAATAGTTTACAAAGTATTTACCAAAGTCCAAGTAATAATTCATTCCATAACTATTGGAATATCTTCTAATGGCATCTGCTCTGCAGTTAGTATACGAGCATAGTAACGCTAAGTATTCATAACATGTAATATCAATGAAGATTTCTTCAACGCTTATATCCTTTAGGAATGAGAACAACTCTTAAACCCAAATATTTCACTTTATAATATCAAATGAAACTATTTTAAAATTAGAATCAAATATGTTTACAACTGCAGTAAATATCTACACCTAGCTAAATATATAATAATTTTATTTACATTTAAATATTCTCTTGAATAAAAATAATCTTCTGTCCATCTGAACCATACATGTTATGGTCTTACCGAAAATGCAGCAGACCTTCCGGCAATCATAACGACCAGAAAGGTGGACAAGAACAAAAAATTTTCGAGTTGGCCATCGAGGTCCTGTAAGTCCACCTTAGACACCTGACCAGACAGCTAAGCTCTTTCAAGATAACAGTAACAACGAGAGCTGTCTGCTCTAAACACCGTTTGACCCGAATATTTAGCCTGAGAAAGAGAATGACGTGGGCGTTTCTTTTTTTCCCCATAACCCCCCTAAAATCGAGCATAACAGAGAGAAAGACCTACTAACGCAACATCTGACCACCAACTTCCTGGTTGAGTAACTGTTGAAGTCAGTTAGCAGCGGTCCGGTTTGCATGAGAACTTTTTATTATTATGTCTTGACCCTAGAATCGTTGTTTGAGGAAGTTTTGTTGGATTTCCTTTACAATTATAGGAAGAAAACAATTAATAATCACAATAGTCTTAATTTGGCGTCTTAATTTAGCATTCTCACTTCTATATAAATGCTTCTTTGCTTGTAATGTGACATAATTATACGCATTTAATGTGGGTGGTCTTAATTGCTCTGTTTGTACAGTTTTGTCCTAGAAGTGGGTCACTTTCACGCTTTCGGTTATTACTTTAAACCAGAAATAGAAGGTCAGTTATTTGAAGTGGGAAAAATTAAGGGTCACCGATTCTTTTAAGGTGTAAGGTTTTAGTTAAACTAACCAAGTTTATTTTAATTTAAATCTTTTCTATCTCCTCTCTGCTTCAACTTCCTGTCAGAAGAAGCGCGCGTTTTTAGCTTATGCTAATTTTTGAAGTTCAGCCATGCACTATTTAAGCAGAGGTAGAAACCTCTCGGTGTGTGAGAGCTTTGCCTCAGATCACGGTCACGCTGCTCAACGCTCGCCTGACCAGCTAGCAGTTTAAATTTATAAGCCATAGTGCTTACTACGTGATTGCTTTGTAAAATAAATTAAAGTGCGGTAGTATTTAGTATATCTTGCTACGCACCCTTTTAGATAGAGGCCAACTTCCGCGAATTGCTCTGCGAAGCAAAGTTGATTTAATTTCTATTTTAGGTTTAGTTTTGAAATTATTTGATTGTTACGTTAAGACCCAAGTGCGGTCTTTTACTTTCTGTATCTCTTCCAAGTTGGGAAGTTTTTGTAATTACTAGTGATTGAATAAAAAAGGATTTCAAATCCCTTCACGTGCAGTTATTCTCCAGCCCAGCAGTTACACCAGAACATAGCGTACCTTCCGCTCCCTGTTCCAGTTCAGGACTTAGAATTTGAGGATAAGAACCTTGTAAGTAATTCACCATGTTTGCAAAGAGTATGCACAGAACACTAAGTCCTCATAAAGGCAGAACAAACAAATTAACTCATTAAATTAATTTGTTTGTTGTACCTTGAATAATCAGTGACCCTTAATTTTTCACACAAGGTAATTTGTTTGTTATGCAATTTCATTTTCATTTTTATATCGTTCATAAAAGGAAGGCCATCAATTATTTAAATTCAGCGGGACTTCATACAGCAGGTTGTATAAACAGGGTTATCAAGCGTCAGGTATTTTACATGAGCTGATATTAAACAAGAAATTTATAGTTTATAAAAGAAAAGAAGGCGACGCACACAGATACTATAGTAATGTTTTCACTAATATACAGTTATTTTTCGAACAAAATTATTTCAGTTTTAGGACCGGAGGATAGTTTCGTTAGCACGTCGCATCATCTACAATTTCAGCAAACTTGCTCTAGAATATACATAATATATTTTTCAGTATCTTATTAGTCGAGTTCTTTGCTTTATCATTTGTTATTTTTTTTACCATACAAACTTTAATTTTTCATTCAGTGTTGTACAACTTATACATCGTAGGCCTTTTTCAATGCTGCATATTTTTTATGAAAGAAACCAGGATAAACTTCCGTTAAATACGGTGACCTCGCAGAACAGTCTAGCAACTTCTCCAAGAAAAACAAATTATCTCCATAACTCATGTAAACAGAAAGATACGCAGCTGTGACTCAATTAATTACATGATGCTATAAAAGTAATTATATAATACTATAAAATAAGACATGATGCCTTAAAAAGTTAATTACATTATCAGGTATTTCTCCCGCCTTCTTGGTTTGCCTTCGTGGTGTAATGGTCAGCATACTCGGAGTGTATTCGAGAGGTCTGAGGTTCGAGTCCCGGCGAGGGCATTGCTTATTTTTCATGTCTCCTGCTTCTAAAAAACCTAATGTCTCTGTAGTGGCGCCCAAAATAAAAAGGGTGGTGAATCCTCCACCAGGATTTGGCGATTGGGTCTCCTAATCCCCAGTCGCCCTTTAAAAAGGGGCACATATAAGGTATTCTCCCGCCTTCTTAGCATGCTTTCGTGGTGTAGTGATCAGCCGCTCGGCGCGTATTCGAGAGATCCGTGGTTCGAGTCCCGGCGAGGGCATTGCTCATTTTTCCTCTCTCCTGCTTTCAAATAAATACTTAATGTCTCTACAACATGATGTTATAAAGTAAAACAAACGGAACATCGAAATATGAAATACTGATTATATTTCTTTCTCACACTGAAAAGCAAAAAATGTTCGCGAGTCATATACAGTGGACGCTCGTTAATTCGAACCTTCCGCTAATTCAAACCAATCCAAAGAATCCCAAAAACTTGTATTGGAATTAATGTTAAAAATAACTCATTAATTCGAACTAAAAATTTGATAAAATTTCTTTTTCTCGTTTAACGGAGACAATACACGCCGCATTTATTGGTTTCTGTGTCAGTAAAAAGGCACATGGCTGTATTTCCAGACTATTGCATTTCCACTAAACATTAATGGATATTGTCCTACTGCCCATCTCTTATCAATGCGTTAACGGATAGAGCTCCCTGGCCTGTTTTCTTAGATTCATTCAGAACCCTTTATGAATGAGTCATGGTAGGAGGAGAATCATTTGTTTATTTGTTATCCATTTTCTTAGAATTTCAGAAAAACCAGTCTTTACTACAGACTTTAGAGAGCTGCCTCAATTATGCCTGTACAGCAGACAAGGAAGGTAATGTGCTCTAGTTTTTCTTCCTCAGTGTGCGGTGTGATTCAGGGTGTCTATACACGTGGAAAGTACAAGACTCTAACTTTGAAGACATAGGTAGAACTTTTAAAGAAAGTAGAGAATGCCGGATATAAAACAAAGTTAGCAGCTGATTATGGAATTAAAAAAGAATACCTAGTTAACTTATTTGAAAAAACAAGGAATCTATATTAGAATCACTTAAAAATCTAAATTTGCTAGCGGAAGGAAACGTATGAGAAAATGCGTCACAAGAAGATATAGAAAAAGCTCTAGTGTTATGGTTTCAGGAGGCTAAATCTCTGAATTTTCCGATAAATGCACCTTCATTACAGACGAATTGCAAAGGCTGATGAATTGCAAGGTCGGATGGGTATTGAAGAATTTAAATGCAGTGATGCAACTTTCCAATCAGTAATAATTAAAGCATGTTTTTAATGCAGACGAAACGGAATTTTTTATCAACTCTTGCGAAACAAGGCATTATATTTTAAAGGGAATGCTTGTGTAGGTGGTAAAGCAGTAAAGAGAGGATTACAGCTTTAGTTTGTGCTTTCTCGATTTAAGTCAAGGTCCAATATTTCTTATCAAACTGTATGTGGCCAAAGCTCTGATGTAAACGAAGACGTATGCACTAATTTCGGTAGAAAACTTCCAGGTATTTTCTCAACTTACCTGCCAAAAGAATATTTTTAATGCGGACAAAACGGAATTTTTTTATAAACTCTTGCGAAACAAGACATTATATTTTAAAGGGAATGCTTGTGTAAGTGGTAAAGTCGTAAAGAGAGAATTACAGCTTTAGTTTGTGCAAATATAAATGGAAGCGAAAAGCTTTAATTATTACTGATTGGAAAGTATAAGAATCCATTGTGTTTTAAAGGAATTTGAATACAAAAGTATGGATGCCACGAGACATTTTAAGTAACTGGTTAAAAGGAACAGATAAGCCGTTTTCAGGGGAAAAGCGTAAAATTCTCTTATTTGTGAATAACACAACCTGCCGCAATAACCTTCTAGAGTAAGTTCCATACAGGTTGAATATTTGCCGTCAGACACAACTGCGAAGTTACAACCAATGGATCTGAGGAATCATTCAGAATCTCAAAAAACAAATTATCGTAAGAATTACAACAAATCATTTTTTCTTTAGATTGTGGTGAAAGCTATGACATTACTCTACTGACAGGTCTATACGCCGCATGGGATGCTGTTAAAGAAAGCACAATTAGTAATTACTTTCTCTGAAAATGAATTGAAATGTTTACCTCAAATCGAGAAGCCGGCTGATAAATGTAGGCATAATAAATAAAACCAAGTATCCATTTTACAATTTTTCCCAAAAGTGTAATTCATATTTTTAATTAAAGTTTACTTTCTACTGCGTATCTTCTGCTTTATTGCTTTTTAATATGCTTAATTTTAGATAGCATAGTATAATATATTTTCTTGGGTTGTTACATATGAGGAGATTTTTCTTCTTCAATGATATACTTTTAAAGTTATATTTTCTCTTAACATAGGATAATTCGAACTCTTTTCTGAGAACTTTTGAGTTCGAATGAACGAGCGTAAACTGTGTTACTTTACATAAACTGTTACGAGGTGTCCATGCTTTTGGGAAAGTGTCAAGACTGATCATTTTAGCTTTTGTGAAATGTTTTCTACGAAAGTGCGCCGACTATTCATGAATACCTATAATAACGGTGAAATCATAGGAGTGCGTAGGTACGTTTAAATTATCTAAGCCTGATTACAAAAGTCCGAAAATTGAAGAGCTAGGTAATAATGTCTATACTTGCAGAAATTAGTTGCAGCTGTCGAATTGGTGACATGAGTTAAAGTAATATGATATTCAAAAGGTAACGAAAGAAATACGGCAACATAATATGATTTACAATACATAAATATATGAAAATACGAGAAATAAACTGAACAAAATCTGCATTCGTAGAGTGATATGTTATCCCATTTATAAGAACGACACTGCACCTGTTATAGAAGAATTTTTAATCCTTCCATATATCCGCAGGCGGATTTATTGGTTCGCACATAACACAAATGGGAAAGTGCCCGCCTTCTAGAAACTTCTAAAACTATCAATTAAATTTAAGAAAACAATAAATACATGATATGTCTTAATACAAGTGGATTCCTGAAAATTCAAGTAAGATACTTATCTCCCCCTTTAAGCCCGACATTGTCTGTTTTATCGGGAAATAAATGAGAAGGTAATATGGTCATTTAAGCAGTACTCTAAAGGGAAAAAAGCAGATAATAAATGCCGTAAATATTTATAATTTATGATCACTTTAAAAAACACTACCTGAATCCCAAAACTATTTCCTGAGCCATATTTGGTAGCTGGGTTCGTTCGCAGAATTACAGTCCTAACTCACTTTACAAACCTTTCAAATTGGAATTCATCTTAATAAAAATTAAGCGAAAAGAAACAGAAAACTGTCCAGGTTTTTTCACCCAATAGAGAATTATCAACCAAAAGTATATCACTGTCCTGGCAACGTGATTTCGCAGATGAAATTAAGTTAATAATAATATCTTACTTTATGATTTTCTACTTCATGAGTAACTATCAGGAACAAATTAGTTCTTACGACGGGGTACTAATGATTCTGATAATAATCAGCAGTATTTTTTCCTAGGACAGAATTAACCGAGAGAATTTTGCATCATGCGTCCCAAATGTAGAAATTTTAATTTCCACACGATGATTTTTCACAACTGTTTCAGATCTCTTGTTTTCAGGTCTTGCGCTAAATTGACTCTTATATTCTGTACTGCGCTAGATCAAATACACATTAGGTAATTGATTATGGCTAATGACGCAAAGAATATCCGCTTCAGGAAGGATGTTTTTGTGAGGGATTTTTTGAGGAAACCTGGTTAATATTTACATTAGATGTAAGTTAAAATACCATTCGATTAGTTTTTGATTAATTAAGATTAATTCTTTCAGTGCACCGCGGTTGCTTTTATCACAAAATATGTATCAAGCCTTTGATTCGACAGACCATACAATATAAATTTTGGAAGGGGTTACGAACAATCTAAACTATTTACCTAAATTACAACATATTCACTTTGGGAATTGTATTGATATCTGTTACTTATCGTACATACACATTTACTCTGCGTGAAAAATTATTTGAATTTTAGTATATTTCTTGCTGTTTTTATCTTTATAGTTAAAAGTATTTTTACAGGACACTAAATGGTATTTCATTCTTGTGAATTCTGATCCTGAAATTTTGTAAATATTCTGTGAATTAAAAAAATCTTTGAATACAACAGTCATAATACGGTGATTTGCGGAAGTATTGTTTTTCTATTTGTAGAAAAAGTAAAGATTTGGTTTGGCTCCGCCCCCTAGATCAATGGCTTCTAAACTCAAATTGCATGCGGACCGAAAACACGATCTGAAAACAGTTGAGCGGCCAGAACTTTTTTTAAATGAAAAATTTTATTAACAAAATAAAAACTATATTTCAGCTAAACTTTAAATTTCACTTACTTAAACGTTTTAATTAATTTATAAAAACCGCAAAGGAAAAGATTTCACATTTATATTTATTTTCTAACTGAAATCGAAAAAATTGCTACCTGTAAATCATTTTTATTGGTAAATATTATGTAATTCAAATACATGGGCAGATAAATATTAAATTCTTAGACTTGCCATTTCTTTCAAATACAAGATCTGTCCCGAAAGTAATGCGCTCCGTTTTCTTCTCCGCGACTATCCATCGCACTGCGTTGCCACTTGCACGGAAGGGTGGGTGGAGTCTTGGGAACACAGCGCGACCAGCGCCAGATACATTCAGTCCCGTAATTTCAGATATTTGTAAACGGGAAAATACGCTGTCGTTATTAACATTATATAGGAGGAGTGACAGTTCTAGCGGGCCAGCCTACCCATCGCTCCAGCAGGAAAATCTTGCTCTTCTCAGGGAAAAATACGTTCTTTTCTCGCTGCTCCAAACCTTGCTGTCTCTCAGTGCCGTTACCTGCGCTGAACTCCTCTCCGGAAGATTCCTTCACTCCCATAATAAAGGTGTCCACATCCTGGTCCTGATGAAGAGACTTCTTTATCCCTTTGTCCCATGGAGTGACCTACGAGGCTGCAACCGGAATCATTAATAAAGACACCTGGTGGCAATAGGATCCCTCCTGTGGTTTGTAAGAGCTACCAATATCCGTTAATCATTCATCCTAGACAAAGAACCTTTATGGGACCTTATCACAGTGGAAAGGGGTGGGAGACCCTCGGAGGCGGGTGCCCTCCGTCAAAATTTGGGGGTGGAACTGAGCAAAATCGAACTGTCACCTGTGAGGTGCTCAAGGCTGTTGCCAACGACAGATGTAAACTACATCACGAGGTATTTCGTGGGCTTGGGCTGATGTTACAGTCAGACAAGTGAGTATACGTAACAACATTACATTATTGAAATCTCGTCTCGGGCTGCATAAAAATCACTTCAGGGGCTGACGACAGGTGGATCACCAGTTTGAGACCACTGAAGTGGATAACTGCATCTATCGCTGATGTAAGACTCGGGAGCACCTACGTTACAGTACGGTTTATTATACCAATGTATTATCTCAATTATGGATTACGTTGTTCGATTAAACAGCTTCGCAAGTACAATATTCAGATAAACTGTAAGTCAAAACACAATAAGCCTACTAGATACGTTAGAAGCAAGATGTATCTTCTAAAGAAAATGAGTTTTTCAGAGAAGACTATGACCGTGCTATTATAACTGATGTCGAACAAGAAACTTTAAAGTAACACAACTGATGCGCTGACACACCAAATCCATATGACAGGAACACCTTAATTCTTCCTGTTTTCGAACAACTACTAACACACACACGTACCTGAAGATAAACGTAAGGAAGCCAAACAACTCTAGTGTGCAATTCCATACGGAATACCGTTTCTAAGTATAAAAGATGCAACACCAATAATCCTTCCGTTAAGGCCCCAACAGGTTCGAATACACTGAAGCAGAGAAAATTGAGTCACTAATTGATAAACATACATCTTATTTCTACACCAACATCTCTCGTCTCCAAAGAGAACACGTAGGCACTTCTATACAATACTTTACAGAGAAGAACACAAATAACATTCCTCCAGTTATGTTCTCGAGTGTTCTGAAATATACCAAAAACAACTAAACAAACAAAAAATAACCTACCCCCCGAAAAAATGCCTTAGACTTGAAACATTAGCAATAAACTAATAAAAGAAATGGCAGTTAAAATGTTATTCAAGCTCGCCGAAATTATCAGTTACTTACTGCAAATTGATACTTCACAGAATAATCAACCATATCGACCGACGCAAGAATCATCCTTTTCCTCAACAATACAGCTTTAGAAGAATGCGATTCCGTGAGTCACAAAGTAACTAAGAATATTGTATACGCACTACAGACTATAGTATAATATTCCAGACTAACCAAATATATTTTATAAGAACTACAAAATCCACAAATCTTTGAGGCACTATTTCTCGATATAATAAAGGCCTTTGACAGAGTTTCATCTATAAGTGGAACAATCATCTGTAAATGAATCATTCTAGGTTTCCTGACTACGACACATGCATCAATGATTCCTATATTCAAGATAAAATACTTTGTCATTCATTATAACAATAGCCAAACTACACATCGGCAAATCTTTTCAGACGTACCACAAGGGTACCAAATAAGTTAATGGAAATTAGCTTACATACATGTACTACATCTATACACATTTACACTTGAATTGAGATAAAAAACAGAATTTAAAAACTAAAAGTGGTATATTCGAATCTGCGAATCTCGAAAAAGTTCGCACTTTTCTTCGCCACTCGAATGTTTCGAACTCAGCCTAAAAAGCCATTAAATGCTTTAACTCAATCCTTCCAAAACCTTTGCTTGATTGAGAGCTGATAGAAGCTCTCATCAATAAAAAGAAACTGTTGCTATACTAGAAGATCTGGATCACCAATATCCTTGTAAAATACTACCACACCTTTGTAAAGTTTTCCTATGTTAATTCTGAGCTAATCTTTCGTTGTAACGTTTGTACTAAAAAAACGTTTATACTATTACTCAAAATAGTTTTGTCAAATTATATTAAGAATATGAGTCTCAAGATTCAGTAATATTTCTCACTTGTATTGTCTTAATAAATACTAAAGTATTCTTAAAATATGCTCTTCTTTGCTTTTGATTAAATTCAAATTTGAAATTTTACTTTAATTAAGAACTTTCATTAAATTAAATTTCACGGATTAGCGAACGTTTTACTATTCGGTTTCGAGAGAATTTAGAACTCGCTCCATCTATCAGAAATATGTTTTTGAAACGGTTACTCAGATTCAACACACGTAAATGAGTCCTTTTTTTGTCCTTGTATTTGATGATTAACACAAATCATAAGAAAAGTGATCGCAACGTCAATGATTGTGACACCAAATTCATCTCGCTTTAACATTTTCGTGAAAACTACATATTCCGTATCACACGAAGGCCAAATCGTGATACAAGCAGAAAGTACATCGCGATACGATCAGAAAACATATTAACGAGGTTTATTATTCTGTTCATTTGTGACCTACAAATATCTCAAAGTTATCTTTTGAAAAAGTCATTAAATGATGCGTTCCCAGAAAGTCAGAAGTTGGGCCACTTCGAATGGATAACAAACTGAATAACTTCGCGCTCAAGAAATCGTCTTCAGACTTTTAACAGTTTCATTTTTCACATTTCCTCAAAATTCTTTGCTAATGTTTAAAAAACGTTTTTTGCTAAATATATTGGAACATAAATGCATTCATTAGGTAGAAATGTATGCATTAGAGATCAACAAAACCGATGCCGTCAGTGAGCAATATCTGGCAAAAACATGCAACTTGAAACATTTTGTATGACCTACATAGAATCAGGAAATTCTCTTCATTCGGATTCACTAGTTAGCGTTCTCGTTATATAACAAGTCCGAATTAAGACAGCGGTTAAGTTTTAAGGCAGCCGTGAGTGTCTAAAGAAAAAAATTTACACTGCTTTAAGCATTAATTTATAATGTCTACTAGCCGCTGCGCGGCCAGCCTTCGTCTGGCTTTTAAGTGTACCAGAAAAACGCCTAAAGAGAACACCAAATATTAAATTTGAAAACTGCACAGAATTTTACTCTGCAGAACAATTTTATCGAAAAAGAAACAAACAACAACGGTAAAAAATAAAGTTAAAAATGCATTACATATAAAAAGCATGCAACGAAATAAGCAATATCCCTTAATACAAATATTAATAAATATTATCATAATAAATAAATTAACCAACTTTGCAAAATCTTAAGAACTCAAATGGTTCAGAAGTCAAAACAACAAAAATCAGCTTAATATTCTCAATATTTTCACAGGACTAGTTTCGATGGTTTTTACCGAAACATCGAAACTAGTCCTGTGAAAATATTGAGAATATTACGCTGATTTTTGTTGTTTTGACTTCTGAATTAGTTTCGTTCGGCGTGTTATTGTGTCTTAAACTCAAATGGTATAAACAGATTAAGAACTTAAACAGATTAAAAAATATCATGCAAAACTTTTTTATATTTAAAATTATATATAATTAAAACATAATATTACAATGAAATAAGCAATATCCCTTGATACAAATGTTAATTATCCTAATAAAGTAATTAAACAATTTACCGTTGCAAAAAGAAACAACTTTTTAATTTCTTAAACTTTTCAGTCTCTTAAAAACAGTAACATAAGAAATACGATGAAAAATTGTTGCCAAACCGAAATTTTTAAAAGAATGAAACTATTCAAAATGATGCAATTTCATCAAAAATCTATCAACAACAATAAGAAAGGAAAATTGTTGCCAAAACTACATTTTAAAATATCTGAGATGTGAGAAGTGTATTCGGAAGCTTCATTTAAAAAATTTAAAAAAAATACAAAATATTATTATTTTTCCAAAATTCTTTTTTTAAAAGGAGTCGAAAGGATTAAAGTTCAACGTGTCCAAAAATCAAAGGAAAATAAACAGCACATTTTTTAAAATAAGTTTAAAAAAAAATTTTCCGCCGAAAAGGTGTTAAGCTCACCTTCCTAAATAAATTCGTATTTAATGGATTTATTGAAATACGAAATTTATTTCAAGTTCGTAAAATAGCTAAGTGTCTACGCTTCACGACGATGTAAAAATGAAACGTATAGAGTGAAATCTCGCTTTCCTGTAGCCCATTATGTCTCAAAATGACGCGATTTGGTCACAAAACATAAAATAAAAAAAAATCTAATTCGAATTTCGAAAAAATCGCTTCGAGGGGTGCACTGGCTCTTGTATAGATACACCTATGTACCAAATTTCGTGGCCCTGGGTCTATTAGCTTACTCGCAACACGAACGAAAGACACACACACACACACACACACACAGACTCTTTGTTTTATTATATGTAGAGATGAGATGCTTCTCGATGTTTCGGGAATCAAAAACATCCATTTTAAAATTAAGGCACGAAATAACGACATAAAATAACGATCTAACATGCTGCAGAATATCATGGTTGGTAGGAAAGTGAGAAGCAAGTTTCATTTAGCCTGGAATAAATTGGTTTGAATTAACCTATATTCACTGCTCTTCGGATGGTGTCCCCACTCCCTATGATTAAATCCAGCGGAAACTCTCGAGGGACTGAACATGTACAAGGGCTGTTAAGCAGTCCACGCATATTACCCTGCCCCGCTAATTATAAAATTACTCAACGGGGGAATATTGCTATATAGTGCGATATAATCAACTCAGTTTTCTCGCAACGGAGGTTTAACTGTTTCGCTGCAGATTTATACCACCTGCATTAGCGATGTCTTGCATTTAATGTAACCAACCACG
>KK112715.1:123981-177811 GCA_000611955.2 Stegodyphus mimosarum | reverse complement strand
TAGTAGCCTAGATAGCACTCTTCCCATCGAAATCGGTATCGTCTGCATGAACATGTTTGAGTGCGTAAAATGTAAATCAACATGTAATATCTTAATCTGCATCTTTCCTGCACGTGTACTGTTTGGTCTCTTCCATCATAATATGTCAATAAAGTTTGCGGAGTATTAATTTATCTTTATTAACCGTTATTTTATGTTAATTAGTTTTCAGTCTTTCTCGCTTTAAATTTTTCTGCCAGAATGCTAATTTCTAGTTCGAGCGTATTCAAATGAATCAGCGAAAGGTAGCATTTAAAAGAAGGCTTTAAATGGTAGAATCAGAGCGTGTTCCTCCTGAAGACCGAGTTACTAGTTGAATCTCTTAAGAGTAGTTTCTCTGCGGTGTTGCGTTATTCTCGCTATGCGGCTTGCCACGCCGATATTAGGTCTGAGCCAATTCGCGCGCATTCTGTCTGTGTCGCCTTTGGGATAATTTACAATTAGTTAAATCTGACGTCCTTAATTTTGATTTATGCCATAAGTGCTAGGCGGTTGTGTAAGCACAAGCTCCGCCTTCTGTTAAGCTACTGACTTTAATAAAAGTACCTTTTACACCCTTTCCAAGTCTCTGTTGTAATTTACAAAACTGAGAAGTCGCTTAAGTCTTCCAGAGGTCTCAAGTTGAATTTCGTCAATCGGCCCAATAGAACGGGAGAGATAGGACTGTCTTTTTTTTTTTCTTCTTCTGTTGAAGTGTACAAAACTACGATTTCAAAGTATTGTATTGTACAAAAGTACGAGTATCATTCTGTTTAAAGCTGGGTAGTTTCTTAATGCAGGCCGTTTATCAATAAATTTTATTGGATACACTTTGCTCAGATATAGCATTTGGTATTAACCTTGGTTCTATGCTATGATGTGTCTCCAGTTACAAGAGCTGGACATAATGCGAAGTCTAATGCTAATTCTCAATTAAAGCCCAAATGTTAGAAGTTTAATATTTAATATTGATAAATTTAATAAAGATATATTACTTTAAAATAATATTTTTCTAAATACCAGAGACGTTCAAACAGAAACAGAAGTTTTCACACTCTTACTGTAAAGAGATTGACTTAATCATGACACATATTATATATGGACCAATACATACATGTTTGAACTTGTCAATAGTAGTGCTACTTTTTATTTCCATTACACCTGTTAATTTAAATCAACATTTCAGCGCAATGGGTTTAAAGCAGTGTTGCGCAGAGAATCATGATTTGACTTATGAAGGTATCGTGCTGTATCAGATTTATTTGAGGTTTAAAAATTATTGTAAGTTTGAATGAGCATCAATAAGAGTTTCGTCTCTTTGGTTCACTTGAAAGATTTTTAGAAGGGAAGAAATTCAAGTCTAATGATTAGGTATGTAGAGACATTTGGTTATTTTGAAGCAGGAGGGATGAAAAATTAGTAATGCCTTCGCCGGGAATCGAACCACGGACTTCTCGGTTACGTGTTGAGAGTGCTGACCACTACACCACGAAGGCATGTGCAGAAGGCGGGAGAAATACCTTATATCTCGCATTTTAAAGGGCGACTGAGGTTTGGGGGTCTCAATCGCCAAATCCCGATGGTGGAGAATCATCATCCACCACCTTTTTAGTTCGGGCGCCAGTTGTAGAGCCATTAAGATTTATTTGGAAGCAGGAGCTATGGAAAATGATCAGTGCCCTTGCCGCGACTCGAACCACGGACCTCTGGGTTACGCGTGGAGCGTGCTGACCACTGCACCACGAAGGCATGCGAAGAAGGCGGGAGAAATACCTTATAGGTAATCGAAGCTGCGCAAGACTGTTCAACATACAATCAAAAAACGTTTTTCTGGAATTAAGAAAGTTCTTGGGCTCTGGAAAATGTTAATTGCAATAGCATGTGATTAAACAGAGAAAATAGTGTTAAATACTTTCATTCTATTCAGTAAATAAAATTTAGCTCACAAATTCCCGTTTATATTTAAATATCCCTCCTATGCAACTACTCCTTGTTGAAAGAAAAAAAACCGTAAGATAGTTATTTATTTGAAGCCATTTAAAAATGAAAATCAATAATATGAATAGAACAGAAGGATTAGAAATAATTAATCGGTTAAAAATTACTTTCTACATTCTAGCATCCTTAAAACATATCCAATTTTTCGTTTATGAGCGAAACAGGAAGATTTCTTGGACCGCGAAAACTACATACATGGAATACAAACAACATACACGATGTTTTCTGTCATCCTGAAAATTTTTCCACGAATTGTTTTCTTAGAAATGTTTCTTATTCGTCACACGATGCAAAAGTACGTTCTAGAGATGAGCCAACAGATGCCACACCCACTTAGAGAGGACATTTTTTACGTCACATCGCTATCGAATGGCTCTCAATTTCAAGGCCGAGATCTAGATAATCATAGGCGATAGACAGTTTTATTGTTGGTCAAGGCTTGATACTATATATATAAAGAATTCATGTCTTTACAATCATACTATAAATTTAATTCAGGGGTTTTAACACAGGGAAATACCATTTCGCATCAAGTATAGAAATATTCTGAAAACTTGACTCGGACATCATTTCCTCCGCTTTAAAAGATAAATTATAATATATATTTCAGGACATTACAAGTCACTAAGGTAATCATATTTTAAAATCACGTCTTTAGCAAGAAATACACAAGAAATATATGAATTTCTCTGTCATAATATTAAACCTGCTGAATACTATTCAACTAGCCCGGAAAATTTACGGTAGTCGATCGGATCATGCCGCGGCAACGGAAGTTTCAACGACCAATCAGTGGTAGATCAGTCAACAGTCAAATGGCCTACACATTACCAATGACACTTAATGCAGTTGACTTCTAAGGAACTAGTCTACGTGTTACCAATGGAATTTACAACAGTGAAATAAATGCCCCCACAATGCCAATGGAAGTTATGATATTAGTCATTGTAATTATTATTAGGGGAAGGATTTAAAATTTAAGCACAGGACAATAATGAAAATGCATTTATTTTAATTAAATAAAATTAAATTGATATAAGGCAACGTACATCATTGAATGAAGCAGAGTACGCGCATGCATTGTCATCGTCATCGCAGTCTTCGTGAACGCTGAAAATATTTTTGAAGCGTGTTTTTTTTTTTTTTTTGGCTATATTTCTACTGTGACAGTAGAAACAACTACAGTTTAATATTCCCACTTTTTTCATGTTACATCATACTGCCAGAACATCTATCGTCGGCGCTTGCCAAATTGCCAATGTCAAGAGCTACTGCTTGTAAAAAGATTTTTGCTTCACCATCCAGCCGATCCAGCAAATTACACTGGTGAAATAAATTAAGAGAATTTGAATATTTTATCGAATTCCATGAAAAGAACTGAACTGAAGGAAAAACCACTGCTTCTAGATAAAAATGCAAATCTTGTACGGCAAATATGTAAGCGTACACGTGGGTGTAGGCGAAGCTAGCAGAAAAACCGGCTTTATAAGAGCATGGAGGGTAAGACGAATTCCGTTCGCTAGCACACCTCGGCGAATTCTTTGGCGTTATCTTGCAGCAATCGGTTAAATTCATGTCGGAATAGTGAAAATGAGTAACCACCAACGTTTAGATATTGGAATGAGGTGGCAAATTGTGGGGAGGCTAGAGGCAGACCAATCGCAAGTCCAGATATGCACATAGTTTAATTTAACGCCCAGCGTCTTTTTTTTGTAACATATGGAAACAGTTCCAGGATACTGGATTCCTCTAGAGAAAGCCTGGGCAAAGTCGTTCAAGAGACACGACGGCCAGAGAAGATCGCTATTTGTCCATTTTAGAGAGGCGTAACAGAGAGACTACAGCTTTTCAGCTCTCTCGGGACTGTTTTCAAAGGACTGCATGAAAGAGGGTTGTTTGCCAGAAGACCAGCTGTTTGCCCCCCGCTCACGTCTGCGGACAGTAGAATCCGATTAGCATGGTGCAGGCAGCATAGTGATTGGAGTACGGAGCAATGGGCGACCGTTCACCGATGAGTCCGTTTTAGCCTAAATACCAATTCTCGCCGTACTTTCATATAGAGAGAGCCAGGAACCCTCTACCTACCCTCCAATGTCCTCGAAATCAACAATTATGGCGGTGGCGGTGTAATGGTCTGGGCAGGCATCATGTTGGATGGCCGCACACCTCTCCAGGTCTTTGACAGAGGCTCTGTGACTGGTGTGAGGTATAGGGATCCAGCCAGGTCTCCAGACCTCAACCCGATCGAACATTTCTCGGATGCTCTGGGGAGGGCAATTGCAATCCGCAACCCCCCTCCGAGAATCATCCAGGAACTGAAAACAGCATTGCTGAATGAGTGGGACCAATTACCATAGACACTGATAAACTGCCCTTTTTCCAGTATGACATAACTCTGCGAGGCCTGTACGGCTTAAGAGGGTACCATACCCCCTATTAACCCATTTCTTCTGTGTCTTCTGCAACCGCTGTTTCAGACCTTCAGACTCCCATGAGTGTTACACACGAACATGTGTGTCTATTATAAATGTTAAATGTTTATTTTGTTTGCATTATATCAACCTGTGCTCACGCCAAATTTTATTAAAATCTGTCCAGTAGTTCTGGAGATCGTAGACCAAATATTAAAACTCTCTTAATTTATTTCACCAGTGTATTAGTTCACAGATATTGAGTAAGATATTTTATTTATCTTTCGAATAAAAAATGGGCATTGCTTGAAAAACTGAAGGACTTGACAAAATAAGCGTACTTGTTGATAATTAATACATTCATTACAGTTTTAGTTATTATTGTTACAGTTCCGTTAATAACTGTTTTAATACAGTTTTGTAAATAAATTTTTATATAGTATATAAAGCTGTATTATATCTGGAATATGCTGCTGATTCAATTGCCTTTTTATCCAGTTAAATTATCTTTGAGTGTGCGTCCTGGTCGATTTTATGAAATCATTTTCCACAAGAATTATTTTTTCATTTCTGTCTGCAGATATTGTCATTCTATGTATGCAGATAAAACAAATTTTATTAGTCAGAAACTATTATTAGTCGTTCTGGACTTCAGTAATGCCAATTATCACATATGCAGATCAATGGACTTTTCGAGGTAAGGCAGCAAAAACAATTTGCAATAAGATACGCTCTATAAATTGTATTAATACATTTAATGACGAAAACATGTCAGAACATAAACTGCAGAATAAACGTAATTTATTATTCTTAATCAATAAAAGTTTTTAAATCTACTATATTGTTGTTGCACGAAAACTTATCACATTTCGAATGTCAGATAAAAAAATATAAAAAATATTGAAAAGAACACGAAGATTCATTAAGTCTCCATTGCTTTGTGCTTAGCTGTATAAATTTCGCAAATATATTTAATGCTTTGACAGCTTAACAGCAAGAAATATTAGTTAAATCTTCTTGCTCGACACACTTCTTCTTTTGATCAATGCAATTTTGTCAAAAGCTCGGTTTCCATGCTGGCTCATCTTCGGCTTCTTTAATCCATTCACCAAATTTCCTCTTCCGTACCTAGAAAACAGTTCGAAGGAATACTTTGGATTGAGTTCAGTTCAGACAGTTAACTATAAGACTACCAATATGTTTAACATCTTCAACAGAGTTCTGCTGTGTAACTTTCAAGCATAATGAGTCCGAAGCAAATACCGCGCGCTTCCGATTATTTTCGAATGACATGTTTATAACTTCGTAATTCATCATTCCTATCGGATATAGGTATGCAGGATTATCTTTTCAAACTCTGATTGTTTAAACGCCCACTTAAGCATACACTTAATTACATAAATATTACAGTCAGGCATCTTTAATCGCATTAAGTTATGTCAGCCGACTCTTTCTACAAATTTGTCTAACTTGTATGAAATTTCATTTTTCTGTTCCAAAGGATGAAACTTTCAAAATAGCAGTATAATATATTGAAAATATGACCACACATTAGTTGTTGTAGTAATATTCAATTACATACGTGTCCATTACAGGAATCTACATGCATTTTGCACGGTCACTACTATGCATACTATATATATGTTACTGGCAAAGATCGAAATCCGGCAATCTATAGAATGCCTAGGCATTGTACATAATGCCTAAAACTAGCCGGCAATGTATGAAACGATTCATATTTCACACACTTCCTAGGCATTGTCTAGAATGCCAAATGACAAAGCGGCAAAGTATGAAATACATTTCCGATTCGTTTCGAAGAACCAAACTACTTACCAGAAGTTAATAAATGATGCAAAAAGGCCAAAATGACTACTAAGAAGAACCACGGGACTACTGGCTGCTGAATCGATAGGATGTGATATTTGTGGAAAACAAAATTACATTATTTAACCTGTTAATGAAAGCGTCAGTACTATACATAATTACGTCACGGACGCTGAGTTATTTCAAGTACCTCATGAAAACTCGTTTGAGTACTTGACACGGACGACGTAACAGAATGTTGAAAGAACATTCAACCAAATACAAAAACGTTACAAGTAAATGTAATTATATTAAACTCTACAACCACCTTTGTAAGCCCTGCCAGAAAAAACAAAAAGGTATTAAAAAGGGCACAATTGTGAAACATGATTGTTTCTGAATTTAATTTCCGTTGTCAGGTAGATCTTACTGATTCCCAGCTTCAGACAGATAGAAAATACAGATTTATTATTACGTTGTATCACAATCATCTTACTATCCTTTTTTTAACATATTCCGAATAGCTCTTTCATTAATTTTTCAAAATAACATTTGTATTTTTGAGGAATGTATGTCTTTTAAATAATAAATAGCCTTATCATACCCTTTTTCCATACGTTGCCTAAAGAACATTTGTCATTCTATAGAATGCTTAGGTATTATATACAATGCTGAGGTAAAAGATGTAATAATTCTACTACTTTGCCTAAAATTCTATAGAATGCCGGCATTTCATACTTTGCCGGTGACATATATATTACAAATGCTTTGAGAAATCTTTACCATTTTCTTTTGTTATTTCTTGAGGAGTTTGAATTAATAATTTGATAGCACTGCAAGTGCAATAAGCATATAAACCTTTGTTGCACGTTTTAATTTACTGTAGAGCTTAAATTGCGCTAAAGGCCGACTCTGGTACTTCTCAGTTTTTGCGATAAATCATAATTCTGATCGAAGCTGCATTTCTTTTTATAAAACTGAACCACAATTACAGAAATTCTTTTGATTTCCTTACGTTTAATTTTAATAATAGTAACATTTAGAACGTTCTAATTTCCTAGGAAGCCGTACAAGTTGAGATGGTTATGATAAGAAAAGTTTCCCTCACATACACCAGTTTCCTTAAGTGGGCGGAGAATTTTCGGCTAAAAGTACATTATCTTCCTTTTTCGCTCAACTTCCACCGGTTGAAAATGGACATCACCTTAATTTGATTTACCCTTAAAAAGCGCAGTAAATTTACGGGAACTTGTTTGGGAATGGGTAACTGTCATTGTATCTAGTGTTTTGTTATAGGCGGTTGCACTTAGTTATCCTCACAAATCTATGTCTTAAAGTAAGCGTCAAGTGACAACGAGCGTAATACATTTAAATACTGAAATGCACGCAATCTCCCGTTTGTTCTCAACCAGTCGGATTTCCTTTTCTTTCTTTCTTTTTTTTTAATATTCCCTGATGCACAGTTCCTTTCATGGCTATAATTTTACCATCAGATGTTCTCTGACCCCTGTTCGTTTTCGTTCAAAATTTCGCTTTCAGTCTGTGTCTAGCACTCTCTGTATTCTTATCAGCGATACTCTAATCATATTTCATTTTTGTGCTGTTCCCACCCCCTACGAATCCCTTGAAATGAAAACCTTTACTTACCTAACTTCACGTTAGGCTTTATTTCACATCAGATTAATTTACTGAAGACTAGTTTAACTTCATACTAATTATCTGGTTTAATCCCCTGAGGTCTAGCCCAACTTCACTGCAACGCTGGTGACTTAATTTATGTGGAATAATTTTATAAAGATTCTGCATTCTATTAGCCTTTTCATCTGTATAAGACCATTGATTTCATTTTGTTAGATTTCTAGAAGCCAGTCGTCGTTTTACTAGTTTAAAAGAAAGAAAGAAAAGAAACTCTTGAAATTCTAATAGAAAAGTGTAAGGACCTGACATATATGTCTGCTATCTCCAGGCGAGTAGTATGACCCGCAATTCGTCTAACTAAATGTTTGCAGATTTCGTTAAGTAAAGCAAAACATATAAAATGTTGGTAATAGGAATCGAAATTATTCCTTTCACTGCGGTATTCGAAATGAAGATGAATCACCGGCTTACGGAGCCAGATGAGCGTCGCATGACATCTCAGTGGGGTGACAGACTCAAATCGGCAGACAGACACAATTTATTTCACCTGGTGTGACCTCCGGCTGAGCTACAATTGCATTGATTTCAGTGACAGCGATGGAACTGCTCGCTGATGAGTAAGTACCACAGAGAGTAATGACTTAACAAATTGAAAGTAGTTTTATAGTTTTTATACTGTTATGGAGAAGAAGAGTTCTCGTAAGGTTACCGAAGAATTTTGGCTTAAGAAACTAAAGAAATTTAAGGAAAGAGAAACATACAAATTTAATGACTTATTTTCTCATTGCATTCCCAAATACAACCAACTCCCGATCAACCGGAGTGGAGGGAAGAGATTAACCTGGTTGTGGATTCACGGTATCCTTTCTAAATAAATATACGTTTGATTATTGCAGAAAGATGGAAAAATTATTATCACGAACCATCAGCATAAAACAAAATAGTTTACATAAAAAAAGTGTGAGATTTATCTATTTATTTTTAACTAATAGTTCATTTTAGGAATGACTTTCCAATTATATTCTTTTCAGCCACGCTTTTCATGTCAGAATGTAAATGAGATAGGGATAAAGTTTATTAAGGTAGAATGAAGTACTATTTAAGCAAGAGTTACGGAAATTATTTTTAGAGCGTGTCTGCTTATTACAGGCCACGTTGTGCTGTGATTATTAGCGACTTGCGTTAGCGGCGTTGATGTGTTCTCGCCATTAGGCTTGTCTCGCCGGTTTACTACAAAACCACAGCTCTGCGCGTTAAAAGTATTCTGTGAGCCGTTAGGGTAATCTACCACATCTTGAAATTATTATCCGTTACATATTTCTGTTAAGTAAGAAGGTAACCTTCCTGAACCCAAGTTGGGTTATTTATGCTTCAATAAAAGGATCTTATGCACCCCTGTTCTGATCGCTGTTTAGTTTTACAAGGCTAGAAGATAATTCTTCAAGAGTCCTTTTAAAAGTTCATGTTAGAGAGACACAGACTTTATAAAAGAAAAAAAATTGCATGGGATTACAGTAATGACATCAGAAAAATATCTTGCTAGATTATCGCTTCCAAAAAACAAAAGGTTCAAGCTAACCTTCATACACAAGTTTGAGAATTAAGAATTAAAAATGGCTTTTCAAATGCTCGAAAAAATTTATGAACCTCGAAAATAACAGAATTTAAAATTTTATACGAGTCTTTTTTTTAATTCTGTCAATACTTCTAAATATTTAAGTCTATTTATTTTAAAAAAATTCCCTCGAAAAAGCTGCCCTTTAGCTTACAGTTTTTAAATTTTTAATAACTTTGTCTAAAGTTAGTATGACGCTCGATAAAACGACGACGGACACAGGACACTTTGGGAGCAGTTGTTCCCTTCTGTAATGTCTGACGCATACTTATCCTTCACTGTACTCCAGATTCTAGCGAGATTCATCGAAAAAACAACTTGCTGCGAGAATGCAGCTCAGAGACAGGAGAATCCTGCGTAGGGGAACCCTTGTACGCAGTTCATGCTACAGCAGACGGCGACGAACGGACAACACAACTCCTGTAGCCGTGCTTCAACGTCGCGCTAACACACAAGAGGACTCTGTCCGATTCTTCGCAGCCACGTGGTTGAGGTGCCTGTCGTCCCGTGTCGTTGTGCTATTGCGTGCTCCACTGCCAGTATTCGCCTTGTTTGGTTCTCCTCTAACCATTTCTTCCTAACACTCATCACTGTTTGTAGCATTACGCTGGATACGGGCTTCGACTCATTGATTGATACGAAAGTTCAAGCTCTCGCATACCCACGATGTGGCCTCGTTCGAACTCCCTTATTTGTTGGTATGGCAACCTCCGCTGTTTACGAGGCACACTGACCACTAATTAAACGTTCATCGCAAACAGAGGACGATAAACAGATTTCAGCACAACGTTACAGTCCTTTATATATATGGAATACGCGGCCACGCATGCGCAATCACTTTGTAGTTATACTTATATGTATGTCTTATCTCACTTTACATTTCCTGTAAGTTAGATTCAGTTAGCATAATTTTTTCATGGTGTTGTTATTTTCAAAACATTAGTGTGTGTTTTTACGTTTTTCGTGTTCAGTAAAATGCTGTCCAGTATTATACAGGGTTAGCATAAATGATTCATTCATTTTGAAAAGGCTACATTTTTAAAAGTATTACAGGTACGCAAATGAAAAAATATATGAGAAAACCACAAACTCACCAACTTTTTTTCACTATTTCACAAGTTTCCCGGATAAGTGTGCAGAGACATTAGGATTATTTTGAAGCAGCAGACTTGAAAATGAGCAATGCCCTCGCCGGGACTCGAGCCTCGAACCTCTCGTTACACGCCGAGTGTGCCGCTGGCCATTACACCACGAAGGTATGCTAAGAAGACGGGAGAAATACCTTATATACTCCCCTTTTTAAAGGGCGACTGGGGATTAGGTGACCCATTCGCCAAATCCTGGTGGTGGAGAATCATCATCCACCACCTTTTAGTTCGGGCGTCACTGTAGAGACATTAGGATTATTTTGAAGAAGGAGACTTGAAAATTAGCAATACCCTCGCTGGGACTCGAACCTCGGATCTCTTGTTACCCGCCGAGTGCGCGCCGTTACACCACGAAGGCATGCTAAGGCCGGAGAAATACCTCATAAGTGGAACGTTGTTTCATCGATGAATATCATCTTGGTGGCGAAATCTTCTTTCTTAATGCTGACTCAAAATTCTAGTCGACGAGCGTAATCCTCCGGCTTTAATTGTTGCAAGAGCTACAGATGGTATGGTTTGAAATGCAACCGTTGACGCAAAATCTCCCACATAGTATTTACGGTATTCCGAACATCTGGTCAAGTGACAGGACGAACATGTGGACAAGAATGTTACGAAATGTATGGAATGAGCTCGATTATCGTCTAGACGTGTGTCTTGTCACCAAGGGACACATACTGAATATTTGTAGAGGGTGTATAAACTTGGTGAGTTTGTGGTTCTTTTCATATATCTTTCATGTGTGTACGTTAAATAATTTTGAAAATATAGCTTTTTCAAAACGAATGAAACATATATGTTAACCCTGTATACGTGTTTTAATTATGACCAGCGTCCACGTTACACCCATCGCGCAAGAACGAACAAAAGACAAACTCCATACCTTACATAACTTAATTTTGCCATTGCTTATGTCGTTAATTTTCCCGTTATTTATACAGCTTTCTTTTCGTTTTAAATACTGAATTTTACACAATAAATCAATTTATTTTCAAGGATTAATTGCTCGCAAATTCATGTAAATAGTAATTACATGAATCATTCTTTTCTGTATTTTTAATTGGGCTTGCATTAACCATGTTTTGTAGTAACTGCGAACGTCGTTCTCAAAATTACCTTGTCTAATGGTATATCTAGCTGGGATCTGAAATAACCGTGGTTCTTATGCATACAGCGGTAACCATATGTAATAGATGGGCATATGAACCCTTGTAATATTGTATATACTAAAAGGTTACCGTATGTACTTCTAGGGCCACGCACGGGGGAATGCGGCAATTCCTTGCACCATAACTGCTTTTCGTAAATTTATTTTACAATCTTTTTTTATATATTAAACCAGTTTTTTACAATTTTTGTCCAGCAATTCTAAAAGAATGATTTTGCTTAAAAAGGCGAAAGCAAATTTTGATATTGGAATTTATGCCAATGTTTTTCGTTTAATTAAAACTAAATGGAACAGCTGCTAACCGACTAGTTGTAAAGCCTCTCTGAGATGCCCACTTAGGAATGGGGATGAGTTTATAGTTTCCTGTAAAGGTAGTCAGTCGACATACAGAATATACCCATCGAGGATATTTAATACCGTTATGTAATTATGTTCCCAGAGATATTTATTTGTCATGTTCGGAGACTGCCGTTATGAAAAATTTCACCAGATGTTTCCAAATATTAGTCATTTTAAGTAAGGGGTTCATCATATTGAGAAGGTCTTCGTGACAGAGATAACTGTATTTAATTGTTTATTTTATTGAAGTTATTTAATTACTTTTCGTTGATAATACAAAAGGTTTACAATAAAAATGCTGCAACGATATAATTTACAGATTTTTAGATCAAAAGAACACATTTGTTATTAATAAATCAGTTAAGCAATAAAAATATGAAAGCAAATTCATAAATCTAACTTCTACAGGTACACAGTAAAGAAAAATAAATGTAAAATTGAATAGTTAATTTGCTGAAAGTAGAACCAGAATGCACAAAACGGCACTTTTAATGTCAAAAATTCTTTTCCTTACTTATTTTCACTCGTAGAGAACTATAAAATATATATATAAGTATATACAATTTCAGTCGTATAAGAAGCCAATAAGAAACAGCCTCCAAAGCCCTTCTTTCTCGAGCTTTCGGTGCAAATGCACCAAAGGGGTGGTGGTAAGAGTAAAAAGGGGAAAAAGAACAGGAAGGACAGGTGCGTCACTGAGCCTGCAGGCAATCACGAAACACCTGTCGGAATGAAGTAACTGCATATGAGTAAATCAAAAACTGTAATTGTTAAGACCAATATAAAGAAAAAAGAAGGAGTAAATACATGGATATTCCCATCCAAGTTACTAACTGGTTGCTGTCAAATATTCCTAGCTTGCTAAAATACAATACATAATAATTAACTATATAAAAAATATATAAGAAAAGAAAAAAAATTGTGATAAAAAGTATCCAGCCCGAAATGTTTTCATTCATTTAATGAAAATTCATGTGTTATTCCTTCTGAAGTAAATCAAAAAGGCCTCTTTTTTTAAGAAGTCTGCTTTATCACAATTAGCAAACAATATATGAATATATATATACATATATAAAAAAGAGTTCTGGATTTTTAGCCAGCACTTGAGTTGTGAAGTTGATTTTTTTAACAATTACAATTATTTCTCACTTTCATTACTTTCTTTTTATAATTTTTAAATTTCAAAGTACGTATCCACTCTGGTAACGTGCAAGTTAGATTTTAATACATAATCACGTATTGTCCGGAAAGTGCATTTGTTTATGAAGCATTGAGCAATAATAGCAACAGCACAACTATGCAAAGTTTCATGCCAATTTTGAAACTTATGTTTTTCAATAATTTACTGAAAAAATCGGTGATCTGCATATTTCATAATTTATATATATATATATAAATTATGCCTATTATATAGATATATATATAGCATTTTTAAAATTCTGAAAGATATGTCCCGTAATTCTAAGCAAAACATTTTACTGCTTTTATGCATTTTATTATATTACATTGAAAATTAATTAATTACAAATTTCATTTCGGATTTCCGCTAAATTTATATATTTGACATTTTTTTAATAAAATTTCAAATTAATGAAACCGCAGTCCTTTCAAATCTCATGATTCTTAAAAGTAGGGAAAATAGGTCGGTTCCAGGCCACCAAAGAAGAGGGATCTGAGGAATCACGAAGGGCGGAGCTTGCTGATAGCAAAAAAATTACTATAACAGAATTCCCAAAAATTTAACCAAGTTTACAGGAATATTGAATAATGACAGCAAATGTGGCATTTTTAAGTAAATTGGAGAATATTCTGAATAAAGAAAATTTAAAAAAATATACCTCTTTCATTCATATGAATAAAATGAATACACTCAAACACTCAAAAAATCTTTCAAAAATAACAGATGCACTTCTTAAGACATTAAAGACAGAAATTTAACAGAAATAAATACATAAGAAAACTCTCTGATGAGCAACAATACAAAGAAAAAGTGTTTTTTAATTCTAAAACAACAAAGAGAGTGCACATTTCGGAACTTTTGTCAATACTTGGATGACATCACAAATTCATGATCAGTGAAGATGTTTAAAAATTTATATTTGAAGTTTTGGGGTGTGCAAACTAGTTTTACCTCCTCGTGGTGAATCCTGGGCAACGTCCTTAACGGCAAAGTAAACTACGATTTTGACACGCGGTCTTTTACTGTTTCTCATCTTGTGTCCTCAGAACGTAAATCCTTAGATCTTTAGTCTTCAGCAGCGGAATGGCTTGTCCCAGGCGTAGAAGGTTGACCTCCAGAAAACCCTCTTAAAATACAATATCGATGTTTTTACCTTAATGGAGGCAAATCTTACTGATGATGAACTGAAATTTCTTCCTTTTCCAGAGTATATAATCGGTCTTCTATCTAAATTTATGCGGGTTCTTGTTCGGAGTTAAATATCTTGTTTGGGGTTAGGTATCTTGTCCGGAGTTAAATATGGCCTTAGATCTGATTTTGCGGTTATTAAAACTATGGGAAAAACTATAGATAAGAGTGACATTTTAGAAATTAAAGTGTGGGAAAATAAAAGCATTTTGAAGATTTATGCCATGTATATCCCTTCCGGCAGCAAATCTAAATTATCAATTCTAACCATCGATCAAAATACAATCTCTAACCTTACATTTTAATATTTATAAAAATGAAAATGGTAAGATTCTTACTTAAAGTAGCTGAATACATTTATTGTAAATAAAGGTTTTCTCTGACAACTTTTCTGACTATAAACAAGACGATATAGGATGTAGCAGGGGAAAAACTGTTTGATTTCTCTTCTTCATAGTTCTTTTTGAATAATTGATATTTGGTAATAATTTACATAACAGTTCCACGTTTTTCGAGTTTTACCAGTGTCAGTACTTTCTTTTCCTCATAAGCTTACCTATAAATTTCTGACTCTTCTTAAACCTAATTTTTTTTTCTTTCCATAATGCTTGGAAAGTGTGCGGAGGAAAAATACTTTTCTTGTCTTTTTTGAAAATAAATATATCTTGAATATGATGTGTATTTTTAACAGGTGATTTGTGAAGAATAAGTTTTAGGCATTTCGAATTTTTTGAGCACAGAAAATAGTAGAAATTAAAATGCACCTAAAATCAATTATTTTAATAGCCTTAAACACATATTATTTAATGCGTGTTTTTGGCATGCGTAATATATAGATAAGTGATTTATTTAATATTTTACGGAATACAGTGATGTTTAAGCAAGTTGTTTATTATGTTTGCAGAATAAATGTTTATGGAAGACAGTGAAACCGAAGTTTGTTGAAAATGTGCAAACACAAACTGTATAAAAGCTTCAGTTTGAAAGTTTTAGGCAGAAAAGTTTCCATTTCCGTTTTTTGTGTGAAAAATCTCGCGCTACTTTCAGAATGAAAAAATTAATTTAGATTTTCCATTTTTCTAAGACAAAAAAGTTCTACTTGATTTTTTTAAGATAAAAAATGTTCACTACAGTTTTTGTTAGGGCTAAGAAAAAAACACTTCGATTTTCTTTGAGTTGAAAAATTTTAGCTTTCTTAGGGAGGAAAAAAAAATCCATTTATATTTTGTCTACAGGAAAAACTCATGTTAATTTCAAAATGCAATGAGAAGTTACACATTTATTTTACAAAAAAAAAAACAAAAAAAACCCCACTTTATACTTTTTTAGGTCTAAAAAGTTTCGCTTGCGTTTTTCCTACGTCAAAAAGTTTCACTTACGTTCTTTTTCTATGATGATAATCTTTCATTTCATTTTATATTGTATGGGAAAAAGTTATTTTAACTTACTTTAAGATAAAAAGAATTTCTAACTCGAAGATGTTTCCCTTATGTGTCTTCCAAGGCGAAAACGTTTCATTTGTATATTTTTAAGATAAAAATATTCCCTCTACATTTTCTCAAAGATAAAAACATTTCACTTCAATTTTTTTAAGGCTAAAAAAATGTACTTTAAGTACTTATGACGAAAATCGCTTTATGAAAGATAAATTACGGGCATTGTTTAAATATCATTCTTAGACTACAATTCTCTTTTACAAAGAATACGAAGCGGCCATTTTACATAAATGAGAGCTCATGAAAGTTGAAATAATTAGGAAAAAATAAACTGCAAGCAATTTATTTTTACGTCATGAGTAAAATAACACAAATTGTGCCCTTTTTTGCAGATAACAGTCCGAAGAAAACGTGCAGACAATAGTGTTGAATATTTAAAATATGGATTTATTCCGTCACCAGGAGATGGTACTTTACCTGTGCACCTTCTGTGCAATAAAATTTACCAAAAGAATCAATGAAGGTTAAGAAATATTTGATAAAAGCCGATTAAAAGACAAAAAAGAGAAAGATATAATTCTTTGACTTTTAAAAAGTCAAAGGAAAATATTTGAAAACACCGTTATTGCGACAATATCTAAGAGAAAGGACGATGGATTGCGTGCTTCTTATAACACTTCTTAATGATTGTAAAGTCTTAAAGCCTTTAATGAACTTATTCTACCAGCTGTAAATGAGGTCATACGCACCGTGCTGCATAAATCAATTTTGATAATATAAGAATAATTCCACTGAGTAATAATACAGTACAAAGAAGGACTGACGAAACTGCTCAGGATGGCGTACGAAAATTCTTTACGTGAGTACTTAACCCTTTGACTGTTAACCGCTCTAAGGGAAACGTTTATCCTGAGCGCCGCGTGGCCGCTAAATAACTGACCAAATAAACGAGATTTCATTTTTTTTCACGTTGCTAAGCAACGAACAAAGTATGAGGTTTCTGCGAGTGTTGGATATATACGATAGAAATAATTTCTGAATATAACACATGAGAGAGTAGTTAACAGGCAAAACATCTGCCGAGAGCGCATTTGCGTCCATTATCTACCCCGATGGCTTGCCCGGATAAATTTAAAAACTGACTAGTTTATATGACTGACTGATTTGCCAAATTTAGCGAAACCAATTTATCGCTATAAGACGATGAATTACACTTAATCAAAACTAAATGATGCTATCTGCGCTTATTGCAAAACTTTTCGTATACAAGCAAAACATAGGGAGAAGCGGATGTTCTCATTTTCCAAAGTCTTCAAGTTTCCAAAAACGAGACGAAAATTTACTTGATTATTGTGCACACTTTATAAGATATTTCTCCCGCCTTCTTGGCATGCCTTCGTGGTGTAGCGGTCAGCACACTCGACGCGTATTCGAGAGGTCCGTGGTTCGAGTCCCGGCGAAGCCACTGCTCATTGCAAAATATACCTAATGTCTCTACAACTTAACCGGTTCTTCATTCTGAACTCAGCCAAATGTTTGAAAACATTCCTTAACTTGGTTATTCTCGATTGGGTGTTGAGCCCTTTTGCAAAGAGAACCACAAAATCAGCTCACTCCATACTAATACGGGGAAGATTTATTGAATTATTCACAAACAAGCAGCTGAAACCAATGTTTGAACAAAGATACCACAAATTCTGGTTACAGAAGCAGATACAGATTTAATATCCTAAAATATTGGTCACTGTAGAGAAACTGTTGAATGTTTTACCATAACTTCCTATTTAGTAGAACGCAGAATTTAGTGCAATTATGAGATTCGTCATGAAATGCAGACCTACGAATGTTACTCACAAACATATATAACTTCATATCATCCCATCAGGTTCACCCATCAAATTAGGGAACAGAGCAAGGAAGAAGGACTTAACCTATTATCGCTAGATGTTATAGTGTAGGAAAGAAACTGTGTATTCTGGAATTCCTTGGCATTATTTTTACGTCAGTATTATTTTTCATTGATGGACTCGTACTTGCCCTCCGAAATTTTAAATCGCATTTGGGAACGGGAACCGAAGACATCATCTCTAAAAGTTAAGAATGATCTCAAATCTATTCTGTTTTTAAAAAATGAAGTTATGTCTGAGGAAAGACTTCTGTTAGCGCGTTTCCCTTAGTAGAAGATCTTCTAAAAATTGTGCTAATACTCCTACTTGTAATGATTAATGTGTAGGAAATAAATTTAAAGAAAAGACTCCTGCTAAGTTTGAGGGTTCGTGTATATTTTGTAATGTAAACCACATTCAAAAGATAAATGTTTTGAGGCTAGTTCGTTTACGTATCAGTTTACGAAAGATTTAATATTTAAAAAAATTTAATATTTAGGAAGTGTGTCTAATATGCTTAAAAAAATCACATTTCTCGTGACTGCAAATCGACGGTTAAATATTTAATTTTTAGAAAAAGGCATGTTGTAAATATGTTTCAACAGTTTCCTCCCTGACTGAAAAAGGATAAACAAACCGCTTTGGTAGAAGCGAAAAATTACGTCAATGCTTCGATTACCCAAACTTCGAACTAGGGTGCTTTAATACAGACGCTGAACGTTAAAATAAAAAAATGGGAAACGGGAAAAAATAGTAAGATGGATTGTTGCGGGCGAAGTTATTTATTACGCTTCTCAGTTTTGCACTAACAACATTTCTAAGCCAGATAGAGAACGAACGGTTCATTTTGCAAAATCACAATATTTTTCACCACACACAAGCAACATTTCCCTTTTTAAAGCATCGGAAGTTATTCAATTTATCGAGAAAAGAAAACTGAAAAAGACTCCTGGAGTGGACAGCATCAGTAACAAGATGATTCGGCAGATGAATCACGTAATGCTTTTTATATTCACGAATATCATATACTCCATGCTGAACCTAAGTTACTTCCCTGACATCCTAGACAAATGGAAAATTGTAGTCACCATGCGTATTTTCAAGCCTGAAAAACCTCAAGCTAATCGCACCTCATATCTACCGATTAGTCTGCTTTCAATTCTGAGCAAGATCGCAGAAACCGCTGTAATGGGAAGAACGTTAGCATTTCTAGATTATCATCCTTCAGCAGCATGGTTTCCTTTTGAAACATTCAACGGTTCACCAGCTCTACAGAGTTACCGAATTAATTGCGGAAGGCCAGCAAAACATAAAAACCACTGGAGCTCTTTTTCTCGATAATTTGTTTTCGAAAACTTTCGATAGTATTTAGGTAGACGGACTACTTACAAACTAATGACTCTGGATTTCCCAGAATACATCATAAACATCACCAAATCCTATCTTTTTGATAGAAAATTTATCGTTCGTGATAAAAAAAACTTACTCCTCAACATGGCATATCTACGCAGTGGAATGTCTTTTCGCAAAGAATGCTGGGAGTATGAACGATGCACCTTTTTTTTCCGCTCGTGCACAATAAAAAAAGGGAAAGAAAAATAGGTTGCCATAAATTAAGAATTTCGACCACCTTCATAAACGAGGAATCCGTATGAAGCACAGAAACATCTGATATAAATGGTATACGAAAAATGCGCTTTAACGTAAAATGGGACTGCATAAATCTAACCAAAAAGCCCATTTTTCTCCCATTAGTGCTGAAACATTCATGCTAAAGGAACTCAGCATTTGAAAAATTAGTCTACCCCATAAATCTCATAGAACTGTAGCTTTATTTATAAGGTTAAATAAGAATGATTATAGACTTTAACTGAATAATTAATTTAACAAGAATGCCAAATCAAATCGTAATCACTACATTGAATTTTGCTACAGCGAGGTCTCAAAAGAGGCATCAAATCCAAAATAGGACAAGCGAGTGGGGACTTTCTCCCCGGTCAATGAACTTGACCTGCTGCAGCAGACGATCCCAAAATGGGAGTCGGAACGCGATAAGTGAGCGAAATCGGTGCGTAAGCCCACGTACGTCCTACGGCCTACCACCCATTCAGCACGAGCCGAGAAAGTTACAACTGTGGTAGTAAAATGCAGATGTGAATGGCGATGCATTCATTTGCCTTTTAAGGGGGATAGTTTAATTCATTTTTCTCTCTCTCTCTCTTTTTTTATTTTCTATCGTCTCTTTCTTTCTTTCTCCCATGCAGATAAAAAAAATTGATATGATAATGGAATTGGATTATTTATTTAAGACACTTGAGGTCTGTGTGTTTAGCTTCAGCCTAGTTTTGACCAAGAGCTCCCCAGACAATGGAATTCAAAGATTCTGCAATAATGAATATGATTTGGGAGAGTGGGTGTGTAGCAAATTGAATCACTGTTGCGTCTTTGTACCAATGACAACGTACATTCGATCAACAGACATAAAATTTTCACTGCGACCCCTTTGAAGTCTCAGAGTATTTCTAATAGAACAATCAATAGCGGTATTGAAGATTACCTGGGATCTGGGATTAATCAGTACTACATGAAGGCTGTGTCCGGGATTTGTAAATAAGTGGTTATAAAAGCTGAAGAAAAAAATATCTGAAGCACAAGAAAATTAATAATATTAGTTTACTAGAAGCCTTCCAACCCCCTCCAAAAAATCAAGTAATGTTTCAAATCTTGATGAGTTATTAATGCATCATTTTCAGTAAACCTGCTGCAGAAAGTACGCTATTTGTTTTATAGTATCTTGAGATTCTCACTCCATTATTTTCTTTAATTTATTTTAACTAGCTTCTATTTATCGCACAGGTATGCTTAACTTACACGTGCTAAGTTTTCTCAAATGAAATAAATTTTCCAATTTTAAATTTCAAGGTACTGAACAGAAGGTAAAAGCGCAAATGAAAATGAATATGATGAAATGAATATGAATATGATATCATTTTCATTTGCGCTTTTACAGCTGATGGTTCGGTAAAACCATCGAAACTAGTCCTGTGAAAATTTGAAAATATAACGCTGATTTCTGTTGTTTGACTTCTAAATTAATATTTGTTCGGCGTGTTATTGTATCTTAACTACTCGGGGGTCTTCCAGAAAAAACACTTTAATATTTTCTATACTTCATTCTCATTAACAAAGCCTACCAGCAAGTGACTTACAGAGCCATAATTTCCGCCAAGACGTTATGGCTACATTAGATTGCAAGCAGAGACCCTAAGCACTTTCACAGTAAAAAATTGTTCGGTTCTGCAGGACATGGTATCTCTAGGCAAAACTATGATCTAGGAAGTTAACAAAAAGAAAGTGAAGAAGTTAGTAGCAGATGATAAAAATTAAATCCATAAGAACTACAACAACTTCAAAAGCAGAAACATAAGGCTATCATGGAAGAAATATCTTCAGAAGTTGAAGAAGAAAGGAAAACAATCCTAGTTCTCTAATCCGCGAAATTCGCGCAAAATATAGTAATATGCACAATTTTCACATTACAATATCGTCATGATAAAGCATTAGAAAGTTACAGCATAAGAATTTTCAATAATGATGCCATGTTTCCTTTTAGAAACACTTTAAAAGGTAGGCAACAACAAATTACATAGGACAAATTTTGAGTGAAACCGAGGCCTACTGAGTCTGAAACAGAATGGAGTGGCACTCCATTCTGGTAAAAGAAAAAGAGGTAAGAAAGGTAAAAGAAAAAGTAAAAGAAAATGGCTTCAAAAGACAGTTATCGGATTCTTTTACAGGCAACAGTAATGAAATTTCGCATCCAAATAATAATACCTCCCTCATAATTTTCTTCTTCTACTATCTTCTTTATACAGTAACAGTAAAATTAAAGTTTTCGTTAATTTTATTTGTTCAATATTATTTTTACATCTCTTCTTGCCTTATATTTAATAATTTCTACAGGTTTTGGGTTATGAACTTGAGCACAAAGTACTGTTATAAAGTTTAAAGAAGCATTCGCGGCCTAGGAACAAATTATTCTATTTCATATTATTCCCTATGGGCAAAGTTGCTTTGGTTTACGAACATTTCGGTTGATGAACGGCCTCTAGGAAAGAACTAAATTAGTGAACTGACGTTTCACTGAACTATTTTAATTTGCGTCTGCCATTTTTTTTAATCCCTAATGTGGCCTCGTGGGCAATAGGTCTGCACAAGCCTGTTAAGACCATGACCGCTGCTAAAGGCATTCTGGTACATATGTTAACTTAGCCTCTGTCACATGGCATGTGTGTCGCACAAATGTGACGTGTCTTGATAAAAGCACATATTTCCTTTTTTAAGCGTTTTATTCTAATAAAAAAATTCAACCGGAAGCCTAGCTCTGGTTTTAGGATACGCAATTTTTGAGAGTTATTTAAAAAATTTTCATTTTCCACTTTATTCGGTGCGGATAATTTTTCAGACAGCCAGGTGTAAATAATGAAGGTTCTACTCCATTTATTTATTTATTTATCAAAATATATACTGGAAAAAAGTTTAGAGATATTTGAGATAATGAGGATTTCCTAATATTTGCAAATATCAGATTTCTTCTAAGTCGAAGAACTATGTAATTAGTCCAAAGGGATTTAGTCCCGAAGGACTATTACTTTCGTTTTGCGATTTTGCGTCGATTCACTCTGAATGCCCGTTTCACTTTTCAAATTGTTGCCACTAAATGTTATCGCTCTGCATTAAATTTTAAAAAATGAAAAATCTGCATAAATGTATGCATGTTTCTCGCATTGTGATAAAACCTAGAGCCATCGAATTTTGAATGACGTAATCCTACTGCGAATATGGGCATCTGGAAGCCCTAATTTTGAATTTGAAATTTGCTTTATTATCGATTTTATGTTTTGTAACATTTCAACGAATTTCTGATTAACAAACTAAATGATTTCAAAGCGAGCAATGGCAACACTGTACGGAAAAAAAAAACATTTTTATCTCCAGCGCACGAGACTTACGGAAATTCTAAAGATATATTCATTTTAAAATGATTTTGCGATATTGATTTTGAACTGAATTTTATGGTTTGAGTACGTAGTACATGATATTTAATAAAAAAACGCTAAAAAACGCGCCTTTGGACGTAATGTAAAATCTGAAATGTTTCAGATTTTTTTTGTTGTTTTTTGTCATTTTTACCATTATTTTAAAATTTCTATCACAACTTTTAAGCTACTTTCTGTTAAGAGTTTTTTAAAAAGAGTGCACCGGAAAGTTATCCTGTTCCAAAATACAAGCTAGAAAATTAAATTCATCTAAATTTTGCTGTACCTAGAATTAAGAAAAGGTTTTCGTTTTGTACAGTTGTAAGTTAAACAATCGTTAAAGTCACCACACTGCCTGCTAGTAACGACAAATAATTTCGATGCTGAACGATACTTTCTTAAAAACATGCCGCGTAATAAATATAATGTATCAAACATCGTCCAATTAAATGATAACCTTGATCTAAAATAACGGTATCAAATATATATTAAAATTTGCCTAGATAATAAATGCAAATTTCAATTATAGAGTAGTATATTGCAGTTACATACTAGTTATCCTTATTAATGAGACGCTTCTGGACGCTGCTTTCCTGCAGTGCGGTTTTCTGTTAGCCTTCCTAACCCCGAAAATAAATCATCAAAAGCAAAAGGTACTTATTTCAATGTAATAATTCATTTATTTTCTCTCAAGTCCCAATCAAACGGAGGCGAATGACGGAGGTTGCGGATTAAGCAAGCCCTAGTTTAAAGGAAATCGAATTTCGTTTTGTGCGAAACAATGGAAAATTTAATACTGTAAACATAAAATAAAGTTGTCTACAGACAATACAGAAAGGAAAAGAGAACTGCGAGCATAAAATAAGTGAAAGCAAATGATGTCATAGTATAAGTCGTTTTGATCCAAACCAATGCGCAATTAAATTTTATATAATTCAGGCTATATAAATATTACGTACTTCGGATTAAGTGCAATATGAAACATTCAAAGTTCTTTTTGCGAGAGTTTGAACTGAGAGACATTGTTCATATCCTTTTGTAAATACTGTTCTTTAATGCTATTGTTAAGTTAGTTTCTTCATTTCTGATCACGCTTATTATTCCGTTATTTACAATTTTTCGTTTTATTTCGAATACTGCTTCAATTTATGTAACCAAATGGATTTGGCTACTTGAAAATAAAAGAAAATATTTAATAGTACTTCTCTACTACTAATAATGTGAGTATTTTTAGAAGTCAACCAAAAAGAAATCAACGTTTATATTTGCAAATTTTCCAGAACTAGTTTTGATGGTTTAATTACCGAACCCTCTTCCTCAGCTGCCAGAGAGCACATGAACGAGATAAGATATGGTAATAAGATAAGAATGGTTCTAGTCATTCGATACTAAATCATTAAAGTTAAAAAATATATAAATTTCATAACAGGAAAATTAACAGTGGCACTGCATATGTTTCACGTATTCTGTTGCATAAAAGTCAAACTGACTCTACATGTACTTTTTTATGAAATGTTTTGCCTGGGTCGACTTCTTCTATTTTACAGTTAGTTACAATGGAGATGAAATGGACTCTCAACCTCAATGTGCTGTTTGCGGTGAATTATTATTCAATCAAAGTATAAAAATACGTTTCTTAAAAGACACCTTGAATCTAAGCATGCAAATTTAAAGGATAAATCCGAAGAATATTTTAAGAAGAAATTATCGGAGTTCAAAAACCGTAAACAAGTAATACAAGGTTTTGCTACTTCAAGTGAAAACGCTTTGAAAACTAGTTACCTAGTAAGCCTAAGAATTCCCAAGACTGGGCAGGCTCACACTATTGCAGAAAACCTTATATTACCAGCAGCTAAAGATATTATTTTAACATTATTCAACGAAAAAGCGGCTCACGAACTTAATAATATTTTGTTATCAAACGATACAGTAAGTCGACGAATTCATGAAATAGCAAATTCCATAAAAGAGACACTTATTCAAAAAATAAAACACAATGAGTATTTCACATTGTAATTAGAAAGTACTGATATAACGAACTTTGTTCAATTATTAGTTTACAAACGTTTTGAAGAAAATAGAGGAATTGCCGAAGAGTGATTTGTGAATCTCTTCACGACAAAGAAACTACCTGCAAATGAAATTTTCGAAATAGTTGACAATTTCATGTCTGAGAATGATACTCCTTGGAATAACTACACTGACGTCTGCAGTGACGGATCTCGGGCTTCAACAGGAAAACATTCCGGTGTTATTCCTTGAATAAAGAACGTCGCATCTGAAACTAAACTTACTCACTGCTCCATTTATCTTGAAGCTTTAGCAGCCAAAAAAATCAATTGTTTTGAATCCAGCTATGAAAATTGTTAATTTTATTAAAAGCCGAGCTTTAAATTCAAGAATATTTACTATTTTATGCCAAAACATGGGCAGTGAACATGGAACGCTTTTGTTACATTTCCGAAGTAAGTACGTTATCCAGAGGCAAAGTTTTAAGTCGTCTTCTTGAACTTCGATCAGAAATTCAAACTTTCCTTTGTGATTCAAAATTTGAATTGCAAAAATGTTTATTTAGTAAATTATGGTTGGCGGGTTAATCATATTTAGCTGATATTTTTGGAAAGTTAAATGAATTAAATTTAGGATTACAAGGACAAACTGCTAGTTTGTTTACCATTAGAGATAAAATAAATGCAATGATAAAAAAACTCCAGTAAATAATCAAAGAATTGGATACTAATACACTCATGTCCAAAATTATCTTTACCAAAATTATCAAAATGCTGAAATATTTCTTCAGAGGTATTCGTACAATATCACAATCAATACAATATGACACGTCGTGCCTGTCTCTCAAATAAGACTAAATAAAAACTTATATCATCTTCACTCAATTCATACTTATGCATTAATTTACTCATATCACAAAAATTACTTCTACTAACATTATAAGGAACAGAATCATTTACATTGCTACTTCTAATTCCCACTTCTACTTTCAACTATTCGAGTTCAAATGTTTTTCCTTTTTCTAAAATTTCCAATTTTTCCTTGTTTAAACGATTATTTATAATTCCATCTAGCATTTGTTTAGTAAATTCTTCGTTATAGTTCTTACTATTCAAAATTATATCCCTTAAGCCCACAATTTTTATATCAAAAGGAACATCTACGCCAAGTTCTGGCAAGTTCCTTTAAGTCACATTTCTTGCCCTTTGCCAAATAAGCCATCTTCAATTTTAAAATAATAATACAAGAATTATACTTCGTTCCTTCCGTTTAATACTTGGACATAATATAAACAGTTTATAAATGCATGTACCTTTCTACGAGATGTTAGGTACTTTCTTTAAAACTATTAAACATTCTGCACTTACGCAATAACTCTTTTATTCGAGTCTTATTTACATATCATTGAAATGGTACAACTAAAATACAAGATTACTGTGCACTTCATAAAAATGCTATCGTTCAGCTCGGCTTCCATCATAATCATCTCTCGTTCGTTACCACTCGGGGAAAAATAAAATATTAAAAAAATCAATGCGTTGCATTTACACAAGACAATTCAATAAATTATGGATTCAGTACCTGAATTCAATAATTCGGTCTCTGATTCTACACACATTCTGGTACCTTTATTTTTAGAAAATGCCCTGCACAGGCAGGCAGCGATGGTGCCTGCCATTTCGCAAGCACCATCGCTGCTCAGTACCATGCAATTTTCATATTACCAAGCATTTTTCTCAGTGAATGTCATTTCGATTGATGGAAGTATCAATCAAGTTAAAAATATCTTCTTCTGTTGTTCCTGTATTCAGTGGTTTGAAAAATAGAAAGTTTTAATTAGATATAGTCTCAAAATCCTACCTCAGAAAACACATTAAATATGTACGTACTTGACTGATTTTAAGAGAAATAACAATACACTGCTTTTAGGGAAATACAACAGATTCCTCGATATTAGCTGCCATTTCCATGACTCTGCGCTTCACTGTGTTATCGGAGAAACAACACACACTAATGTTTGTGAAACCTGCAACACCATGAAAGAATTATGAAAACTGAACCAATCTTCAGGAAATGTAAAGTGAGGTAAGACATGCAAATAATTAGAATTATTAATCGATTGAGCGTGCATGGAATGAAAACGCTTGTTCCATGTATATAAAGAACTGTAAAGTTGCGCTGAAATCCATTTATCGTCCTCTGTCTGCGGTGACCGCTTAATTAGTGGTCAGTATGCTTTGTCAACTCGGAGGGTGCCATACCAACAAGTAACGGAATTCGAACGTCACATTGTCACATTGTCGGAGGTCACACTGTCGTTATGGACTTTCGTTTTGAGCAATAGCAGGCCGCACGCAGTGTAATGCCATAACAGTGCTGCATGCTTGGAAGAAATGGAAAGAGGAGAACCAAACAAGAAGAAATCCCAGCAGTGGAACACGAAATAGCACAACGGCACGGGACAATAGACACCTTATCCGCAAGGCTGTGACGGATCGTACAGCGTCCTCTCATGTATTAGCACAACGTTGGGGCACGGGCTACAGGAGATGTGTTAGCTAGCTGCACGGTTCGTCGCTGTCTGCTGCAGCATGAACTGCGTGCAAGGGTTCCTTTATGCAAGATTCTTCTGTCGCTGAATCACAGTTCAGTGGGCATGGCAACACAGTGCGTGGCGTTCCTTATGGCAACAAGTTGTTTTCTCGAATGAATCTCCATACAATCTGGAGTACAATGTTGGAAGAGTAAACGTCAGATGTTACAGAGGGGAACGTCTGCTCCCACAGAGTTATCCAGCGTCATACCGCAGACACGGTGATTAGATGATATCATACCGCAGTCGGTGACAGTCATACCGTATACACGGTGATAATTAGATGTGATATAACATAATTAATAACAAGTATATAGGGAGTCTCACAAATAGCGCCGAAACTCTGCACAGCCAGATTCCTCGTTGGGAGTACATAAAAAATGCCCAAAGAACTGTACCTGTACTATCCATACTTTACGAGAAAAATAGGTAACAGTCGGTACAACATAAAACCACTTTATTTGACACATCAACAGCAGTATTTATAAAGGCAGAAGTTCAAAGTGTCCGCCGTGCATATCGAGGCAGGCTTGAGCGCTACGAAATGGATGAGTGCACACATTGCAGCAGCGCGGTATCCACCGAAGTGCAAGCAACTAAGTCCGTTTGTGTAATCACTACGTCTCGATACACCAATTCCTTGAAATGGCCCCATAGGAAAAAGTCTAGCGGTGTGAGATCTGGCGATCGTGGCGGTCATAGAACCGTACGCGTAATGGCAAACCGCACATTGAGTTGATCACTGTTAACGAATTTCGCTTACTGGGCATGCTCAATAGTGTATCGTTGGCGTGGGAGAAAATACTGACGAATAAAAATAAACAACCGTACACAAGACTGTTCGTCACGTAGGCCCTAGCGACTCTTTATGATTGTAATACTAAAGAACTTTTTTTTTGTGCTTATTGCACTTGCTTCTGCTTCATTTCATTTCATTTTGGTTTATTTTGTTCATAAACATTACATTTAATATCAATTATTTGTAATAATTTCTTTGGCTTTAATTCAGTAATTTAAATTAGATATATTCCTTAAGTTGTTAAAGTATTTATGAATGGAACGCATGGTAAATAATAGATTGCTTTTATTCCTCAGAAGTACAATCAATAAACAATATCTTGTAATCCTTCTTAAACGAAAATTTGGGGAGTTTACAATTGATATTTACACCTAAGTAATGAAGCAACGTACAACTTAACAAGTTTTAAAACCCGAACTGTTTACGTCTAGATAACAGAACATCAACCATATACCATATTTATCTTCTTTTAAAATTACGCCGAAGTCGTAATTGCGCCAAATTCTCTTCTGGGCATGCGCAATGTGTGTAATTCGTTTAACATTTTTCAACTGAATGTGCGGTCTGCCATTACGCGAACCGGACTCCCAAGTCCGATCCAGCGACCGGAGTATGCCATATCCAGCCAATCACGTACAGGAGCACAGAAATGCGCCGGAACCCCATCATGCTGAAACCAAAGCCTTGTATTGCCGCTAAGGGTATGCTATCGAGAAACTCGGTTAAGACATCACGGAGAAATGCCAAGCAGGACTGTCCTAAGAGCCGTTCAGGCAACAGGTATGATCCAAGCAAGCGATCCCCGAGTTTGCCGATATACACATTTACAAACCACCATTCCTGATGTTTCTGCTGCCCATATGTCCAGCGAAAGTCCTAAATGTTATCGTCTGTAAAAATACGCAAATACTGCTATCGATGTGTTCAATATGGTGCTTTTCGTTGCACCGGCTGTGACGTATGTTTCTCGTAAATTATGGCTTGTACAGGTACAGTTCTTTGGACATTTTTTTATATAATCCCAAGGTGGAGTCTGGCTGTGCAGAGTTTGAGCGCTAGTTATGGGACACCCTGTATACAAAAACATGCTCGTAGTATCTGAACTAATAACTAATAAACAATCACTGAGAGTGTAAATAAAATTATGTTTCTACCAAAAATTCGAAAATTTGTCTGAAAAACGGCAGTAGACTCTCGAAATGTTTTCGCGCTCCAGCCTAGATTCGGTGTCGTCGCTCTCATACATTGTCTGTGTCTGCTGTCGTAATCCAGTCGAACCCATTCAACGTTTGGTAGAGCTGGAAGTAACATTAAAGGAGGAACTAACTAAAAAATAAATTAATAAGTGTCAGTATCATATATTATCTATGAAGACATTAAGTTTATAAACATCAACTCCATCTATTGACAAACTAAAATATATTTTCATGTTACTGTACTATGTAAGGTTAGTAAAGTTAAGTTTGTCAGCGACCCGGCGTTTTGCTTTCGCGACCCACCGCGGGTCACGACCCGCCATTTGGAAGATGCTCATCTAAATGTTTTGTTGTATTTTTATACTGCATACATTTCCCATGTCGAATTTACTTTTTCATTTCGTAAATTGAACATAGGATTCTTGCACTTAACTAAACTCTTTTTTGTCAGGCTTTTAAAGCGCTACCCTAATAAACAACGTTAAAAACTTTTTTTATTACTGCTAGTAATGGCGCAAATGTTTATAAATATCGATGTAATCAGTTCGATAATATTAGATTATTAACTAATATTAAGCATATTATTAACATTTGATAAGCATATTATTAAATAAAGAAAACAAAGATGGAAATTATTAAGACGCATTTTTGTTCTGCATCTAAATCAAACAGATGGTTACACTGATGAACAATTCCGTGAATACTCTCTAAGATCATCGTCATCCATGTTTTGGGGTAATTTTGGTATCCTGCCAGCCGTTTCAAAGATAATTTAACCTTTTCACGGCTTTTGGAGCCTGATAAAGACAGATACCGAAATGTGGTATGTCGATTTATTATTAGAGATTTATTATTAATCATATAACGAATTTTTTACAAAGACAAGAAGTAGACATTCTCATAAAAATAAAAATTGAATATACATACATCAAACTGTTATAGACCCAAAATTCTAAATTACTCTAAATGAAGAGTACTTTAAAATATAAAAAAGTGTTTTTTTCTTCCTAAAAAGAAACAAAGTTAAATAAAACTTAAGTTGCAAACTTTATTTAACAATTTCAAAACTATTCATCCACTTAAGTCAGCAAATTCCCTCTGAGATTAACCGATCGTATCTCCAGAAACTTTAGATCGTATTTTTAAATTAAAAAATCCGATGTGGACACCACACGACTTCCTTGCACGGCCTATTAAATTATACACATTTTTTGCTGTATTTCATTTAAATGTATTTTCTCGAATTTCATTAGAGATATATTTCTTATTCAATTAATTCAGTTCTCAATTCGTAGCCAGTCAAAAATACATAAAATAATATATGTATGAAGTCAAAACATCTTCGTTAAAAATTGAAAAATATAGAAAAATATAAATACCAAATACAATTAAAACAGTTAAAACATTTTTTTACGATTAAAATTCGAATTTCTGCGCAAAAACAAGAAATTCGGCCAGCGGGCAAGAAGGCAGAATTTTCGGTGAGCAAAACTGAAAGTTTACTTTGGGTCCCACTCGGCAAAAAGACACTGAAGGTGCAGAAACTGACTTTTCACTATTTTGCTAAGTTTCAAATGCAAACAAATATGGCTGCTCTATTACGCTTAGTCGCACTTAAACAACTTTTAAATTATTGATAATTCTACAACTATCGCATTCAGATTAACTAAAGGCATAAAAACCTTAACCGGAATATAAGAGCAACATAACTGAATTACTTTTAAAGCAAAATATGCAAATTTACTAACATATAACAATTAAAAAAACTGAGCTCACCAAGCTAAGTAACAGAGTGGGTATATGCATATATATTCTTTTTGGACTTTTTTAAGCGTTTCATACATAGATATATTTATATACTTTTGGTGCGGTCAATTTGAACCAAAAAGGGAGGTACACAACAACATGTTACAGCAGTCCTATGTACAAAAGATCAACTCAGAGGCTACTCGCTTTTGAGTTATGCGAGATACATGCATACAGACGTCACGACTTCTGAATTCATCTTAAATCCCGTTTATAATCCGCTTTGAGAAAAAGAGTCCTTTATTCTATACTTACGTACATATGTCACGCAAAAACCTCGTCAAATTGCATTCGATAGCGATCAAAATGGATATTTTCGTTGAAATATGATACCCGAAATTTTTCGTGATTACAGGACAAGGAAGTATAAAAATATTCTCAGATATTTTAATATAGGATGTAAAAACACAAATAATGCACGGATTCACGGAATTGTAAACTTGGAAATAACTGCGACCGATTGAAGTAATATCGAAACCAAAACCAACTGTTTTTGACATCATTCAAGAAATTATTTATTATAGAATACCAGCTGCTGATAGTACTCAGCTATAATTTAAAAAATAAACTAAAGATCTGTAACAGCTCTCAGAAAGGCGACTTTATAGAGTCGCGAGAGGGATTAATGCCCTGTAGGATAACCAAACACAATAAGAAAAATAGGAAGACTGTAGACATTCCTAATGTTGGACCACTAATAACAAGGAATAAATGTATCAAATTAAAAAAAAAACTATGTTGTTGCGCATGATTTGTCAAATAAGACAACTATCGTCCACATTTCGATTATCATCATCTATTACGAGCATCAACAATAACAAAAAAAAATGCCCCGTAAATGCCTCGTCAGCAATCACTCCATTTATGGCAAGTCCTTCAAATTCCTTGGAATACCGAGCAAATTTGGAATTCTTTCTATTACAGCAGTCATTCGATCGCGTTTGGAATACTAATTGAACTGCGGCACCAGTCTTTTGTTTTAATTCACTTTTTCCGTCTGGCAATATTTTGTTTCCCAGCAGTCTTTCTCTGCATTTTCAACAACATTTTTCACGATATTTGGCTTCTATCTTTCGCATAGTTTTGAACAGCGCGGGATTTTTTAACCTTTAAATGTCACCCAAAATTAGGTTTTGAGAGTTACGTCACGAATGCGTTGGTAGAATAGCGTTATAAAGTTTACAGTTGCACTGGTTTTCTAACCACACAAACGAAACTTAATGGAATTGTACTCCAAAAAGGAAATTAAATCCAAAGATTTCCATGTTAAATAAACGATTCGTTTTCAACAGCATCTTCCACAAAACGGAAATTAAATCATTAGTGCCCGAGTAATGTAAGTAAACGAACAACAGGAAATAATAATTGAAAGTCTTGTTTGTCGAAACATGAAAAAGGGAAGATGGAATATAATACTTCATGACATCAAAACGCAAAAACGCGGTAATGAATTATTTTAGTGATAAAAATAAATAAAATAATACTAAAACTTTTTTAAAAAATAAAATCTGAAAGCTTTCAGATTTTACATTACGCACAAAGGGATGTTTTTTAACTTTTTGTGTGCTACCTTTATTTATTAAATATCATGTTCTTCGCATTTAAACCATAAAATTCAGTTCGCGAAATATTACGAAATAATTTTAAAATGAGCATAACTTTAGAATTTCCGATACACAATCTCGCGAACTAAAAATTGTTTTTTTCGTAAAGTGTTGCCTTTGCTCGCTTTGAAATTGTTGAGATTGTTAATAAAAAAATAAGTTTTACAAACTATGAAATAGATAATAAAACAAATTCCAGATTCCAAATTTGGGCTTCCAAATGCCCATATTCGGTGTAAGATCACGTTATTCAAAATTTGATAGCTCTGCAGGGCTCTAATATTTGGCGGCAACAATTTTAAAAGTGAACCAAAATTTATCGTGTAAAATGCCAAAACGAAATTAGTAGTCCTTCTGGGCAAATTGCCCCTTTGGACTAATAAAAAAGAAACACTTCATTAGAAAACATTCCAAATTCGATACGACCAAAAAAGTAAATGCAAGCCAAGAAAGGAAAATTTTGCTTTCAAAAACGTTTTTTAATATCTAGAAAGTAAGCCTCCCAGACGGTAAAGTGATTAGGGGAGAATGACTGCGATACCCAATGGCCCAGATTCGAATCCCGGAGAAGACATGGATATAAAATTGTTTGTCTCTTCATAGGAGGTAACGGTGGCCGCCAATTGGGTGCCGGGTGCCTCGACTAATGGCCGCCACTTCTAGCCTAAGGAATGGCCAATGCCATTATAGGCAAGTGCCCGCCATTGGAAAAAATATATCTAGAAAGCAAAAATTATAGTTATTCCTTTAAGACTAAGCGTATTCAACTGGCGGTCCTTATAACCTGGTGGTGCCGAGAAATGAAAGAAAAGGTTAGTATGTAAGATACTGAATGTAAAAATGAGAACCGGTTAAATGTTTCTTAGTTGATCACTGCTCCCTGCGTTAGCAAGTTTTGGTCACGTACGTAAAATTTCCAGTATTTTAATTTGCTGTCAAACTTTGCTAGAGTATTCTCTGTAAGACAACTTGTATGAACTAACGTCAGCCGGAATAGAGTAATTCGTACTGTTGTGAAAGCGGATTTAAAATATTTTTGTATCTTTCAGCATGATGTTGCATTTTCAGAAAACGGGCGTTTGAGCAGAGGAGTTTGAATTTTTCATACGATCTGAAGACGAAAGGCCCAGCCTTCAGAATGATACACTGTTACATCTCAAGGCTAAAAGGAGCACAACTCAGAAAATCGAAATCAAGATCATGTTACTATTTCTTTCGGTAACTTGAGCATCGTTCACCCTGAATTTATGCTGACACGATTAATGATGCGTATTACAAAAGTTCATATGCATCGTGGCTGGCGATAAAATGGGAAGACACTGGTCTTGCACCGTTTGCTGAACAGCTGTTATACACAATACATATAGAAGAAACCTATAAGACTGGAAATGTAGAGAATGGAATATGTTACCACTAATAACGTTCTTCTCAGTCACACAACCATGTTAGCCAAGGAACTGATTGACAAGGTGATGCCAATCAATCTCTTGGCTAATATTGCTGCGTGACTGCGAGCGTTATCGTGGTAGTCAATCAGTTCTTTAAAAAAATTAAAAACATTTTATAAATTTAAAATATCAGCACTGTTTTGCATGCCGTGCACTAAAATATGGAAAAGAACTGTAAACTAATACAAGTAATTTTCGTTACTTCCAACAAACTATTTAATTTAAGAGGAAAGAGATTTTTTTTTGTAGTTATTGAACGGAAGATAACACTTATACAGACATTTAGTTAAGACTGGTAAACTTCGTCACAGATTCCTAAGGCACAAGGGCAAATTTCCAAAGCACATTGCTGCTGAGTTTTGCAAAGTTATGTCAGAGGATACTAAAATAAAATAAATAGTTTATTAGCCGAAATTTTTTTGATAGACAATTTGTGCTTTCAGTATAATTTTGGATAAAGGTTTATACGGTTTCTCCCTCCTTTCTGCATGCCTTCGTGGTGTAACGGTAGCACACTCGGCCCGTATTCGAGAGGTCCAGGTTCGAGTCCCGGCGAAGACACTGCACATTTGTCACGTCTCTTGCTTCAAAATAACAGAATGACTCTACAGATTTTCCAACAGATAAAGATTCAACCTCTGTGAAAAGCAGTGCAAACTTAGAAAAGTGAACACCTCTCAAGTGTATGGACATTAAGAGTAATGTTTTTGTAAATATCTAAAAAACATGCTTGCAATGTAAACATGAAAATTAAGTCCAAAGTTCTAAATCGCTCATACATTATTTGAGTTTATTTTAAATGCAAGAACATCCAGTGGCATAGTAACATGATGCATATTTACAACCGTGGATTCTTTACCTCTAATCTCATCTATTTTAAAATTGGTATAGGGCAACATGCCTATGAAAAAATATCGCAATGGATATATCACATAATATATCATAGTCTAGGTCCTCTCAGATGGAGATGAAATTGTAATAATATACAGGGTGGTCATAAAAAAACTTCCCCAATATTACCTCGCTAAACCAATTCAAATGAAATTTCAGATATTGTTATTTGAAGGTATGCGATGGAGATTGTGATGATTTTAAACAATAGAGCACTCACAATTACGGTTGAAGAAAAACAATTTCGAAATTTTCGAATGACAACACCCTTTTTTTTTGCTGCGCAAATTGATTAGCGCATTGAAAAACATGAATGGCATTGGAACGATACACGTATGACGAAAATTGCTAGCGTAAAACATCTGCAAAAAAGAGCACTGTAAAAGACTAACACAAAGGAACACAACGGAAAAAAATTTGTTATTGGAATTATGAGTTTTAACGTGCCAACTTCGCAGAAGATAACGCATTCCATGCGGGAAATTGACAATGGCGAACGCAACATCGCAGGAAGAATCTGTATAACTTCACGTTTTATGCCATCTTTCAGTTCTGACAAATCTCGAGGAGATTTCATATAACCCCAGAACCAGAAATCCATCGGAATGAGGTCGGGAGATAGCGGTGGCCACGAAACTGCAAACATACGGAAGATGACTTGAAACGTTGAACATTAAAAACTTGCAATTCCAATAAAAGACTTTTTCCCTCTCCTCTCTCGTGTTACCATTGGCTCTTAACGATGCTCTTCTTTGCAAAGGTTTTACGCTGACACTTTTCATCTTACGTACATCGTTTCAACGCCATTTATGTTTTTTCAGTGCGCTGATCAACTTGTGCAGGAAAAACGTAGGCGTTGCCATTCGAAAATTCCGAAATGTTTTCGCTGTAATCGTGGCCGTGGGAGCTCTTGTTGTTTCAAATAATCAGGGCATAAATTCAAATAACAATATCTGAAATTTAATTTTGATTGGTTCAGCGGATAGATCACTATGGGTTCATACATCGAAGAAATTTTTAAGACTACCCTGTACAATAGCAGTGTTTTCAAATTCTCGCATGTTTGCTCATAATTCGAGTGAAATCAGTTGAGTCGAAGGCCGGGCGAACTCTTTTTGGAAACTTCTTTCCACTAGGAATTGTCGTTCTTTCACTGTTACTTTTTCCCCCCTGTAGCCACACATCTGTACTTCCTTTATTTACCTTTTGAAAATATTGAACGACAGAAATGACTTAAAATGAAAACAAAACCCGATGCTGTAATCTCTTTATCCTCAGTTCTTTTTATGGTAACAAAAATCGAACTATTTAACTTTAGATGCAGACATCATGTTAAGCTAGTTATGAGCCTCAGAAGTATACCAAGAGGTTCTGGATTCAGGTCTCAGCTAAAGCCACCTTTACAAATATCGAACCACATGTAACAGCCGAGTTAAGTGATATTTGGCATCGTTTCTATACCTAAAATTTATACAAATCATTCATTGACAGCTACATAAAGCACTTTAAGTTTTAAAATATTAATCGATATAAAATTTAAAACTCAAATGACCTACATCTGTGACCGATTCCATTAACTTTCATGATCATAAATAGAACAATCAACTTCGGCTATCAAAAATCCGACTTCATAAACTAGTAATTAATTCTACCTCCATTTACGGGAAATATTCTCACTCAGTATGTATGTTTCGATACTCATTTATATTTATTGACCTGCAAAAGCGATTTCGTCGAAATATTTCAGATAAGAAAGAGAAATTTCTTGCGCAGAGAGGAGGAAAATTCCATTTTGCGACCACCGTTCTCTTAATTTTATTACTCTTCGTAAGATTATGTTCATTATGTTGATAAAGGAATTGAGGAAATTGAAATGGCAAATACACAAAATAAGGCTTCGCTATCACTGTCGAAATAATTGCAAATGATTACTGTGAGGAGGAAAAAATGGCAACGGCAAGCTTTACCAGCATACCCGAATTTAGTTAAACTCTTGAAGCTTCATTGCAGTTCACTTCCAAGACTGGGATCTCGTTTGTAATCTTAATCATCTTCGATGGGTCAGCAACCTAACGCACGTGGACACGTGGTGCTCAACCTTTTGCTCGTGGAAGGACGGAATCTGTCATTCATTTCAACAGTCTTCAAGAAAATTATAAAATATTGTTTTAAAAAAACTTCTATCTGAAAACTTCGGAAACAGTCTCATTCCCTCATCGAAATATTTATCACAGTTATCATTACCAGCTGTATCACTGTATTAAATATTTGGAATTTTTTTAAATTTTAAATTAAAAAAATCATGAATAAAACTTACAAACTAATATTTATATTTAGATTCCATTTTAACTTCTAAAATAGTTTTAAGTTAAAGACTTATGTCAAACCAACTAATTTAAGAATTAATCTGGGGAATTAATTGATGCAGAGTATAAAATCGCATATTTAAAACGAGCGGTACCAAATGGTATGAAAACACAGATTTTGGAATACCTTAAATACTGGAAAAGTATCATAAGCTGGCAAAGCCCTATATCAGTATTTTGCAATAAGAAAAACCATACAGAAAACAAACGATAAAAAAATCTGAAAGTTTTCAGATTTTATATTGCGCCCAAAGGGGCTTTTTTTTTAACGTTTTATGTGTCACCTTTATTTATTAAATATCACATTCTTCGCACTTAAACCATAAAATTCAATTCAACAACAATATCGCAAAATAATTTAAAAAGAGCATATCTTTAGAATTTCCAATACACAGTCTCGCGCGCTGGATATAAAAATGGTCCCCCCCCCGTTCAGTGTTGCAATTACTCACTTTAAAATCTTCGAGGTTCTTAATCAAAAACTCATAAATGCTTTACAAAATATGAAAAAGATAATAAAACAAATTCCAAATTTGGGCTTCCAGATGTCCATATCGGGTGGAGAGGTACGCTATTCAAAATTGAGTGGTTCTAGGTACCTTTGTTTTATTACAATGCGAGAAACATACACACATTCACGCAGATTTTTCACTATTTAATTTCTTTAAATATAATGCAGGGCTTTAATATTTATTGGCAACAATTTGAAAAGTGAACCGACATTTATAGTGAACTGACGTAAAATGCCAAAACAAAATTAATAGCCCTTCTGGGCAAATTGTCCCTTTGGGCTAATAAAAAATTTTTAATGTTTTTATAGAATGAGCTTTTATTTAACAATCGTAAAATAATTACTGAACTAAAAGCAGTAATTATTTTATAAAAGCAGTAATTATTATTAACTAAATAAAAAATTAATTATCTAGATTAAAAGAAGCAAGAGATTAATTCATTCTATTTTAAAAATTGATCTACAATTTTATATGACGAATGATAAAAGCGTGAGGTGTCTTTGATAAATGTATAAAATTAATGATTTGCACTTTAGAAAATACAATTCGATTGCTGGTTTTGATATTTAGGCACTCACGCTTTTATTATTTCTGATGTAAAATTGTAGGCGAACTTTATAAAGAGAATTTTTTAATCTATTGTTCCCATTAAATTACAACATAAATTATTTATCTTCTTTTCAGTTCATTAATTATTTTATGAGTTTTAAATAAAAGCTTATTCTTAAAAAAACATTTTTTTATACTTTTATTTTTATTTATTTTATCTCAATGACACGTTATGTATCAAATTATTGAAATGAAAAACCGTTTTCAACACTAACTAATGACTCTTTTATTCCCCAAAACTCTTGTTATATGAAATGGTCCAAAAAATTAGAGCGATTTTGTTGAGAGGAGGAGATGAAAAAACAGAAATTAGGTTAAAAAATCTCACATGAACTCTTTTAAAAGATAAAAGATTTTTTCCCACTCTCTCCAGTGGTGCAAGGCACAACATTATGAGATTTTTATGTTTTTATTTCATGAAGGTATAAGCGAAAAATTGTTTTTTGAAAATTCTAAATTAAATTTTGAATATCCACTTCCACACACTGTACTGTCATCCAAAATGAATGTCTGCGTAAAATCTGAGCTTCATAGCTTATCATGAATTAGTTTAAAATCGACGTCAAAGTTTTGACCACAGTGACAACCTATGAGAAAGTTAAATAAAAGCTTACAAAAATGCGGCTAATTTTAGTCCAGACATTTTGCCAAAAAACTAATATTAAAATCTCTTAGAAACTTTATTCAAAAGATTTCTTCTTCGCCCTATCCGATGGTATAAACAGGAGAATTATGAGATTTTTTAATTTGTTCGCCGAATGAAGATAGGTACGAAAAGTCGTTTCAGTATTAAACTTTAAAAATTGTAAATCAAATTTTGAAAAACTCGGTTCACTGCATTGACTTGGGATCCATAAACAGTTGTATTTACAATATATTTCCCTAATTAAAGATCATTTTTGAGAACATTCACATTCTGTATCAAATTACTTAGATCAAAAAGTTTTGAGCCTTCTAGAAACGTTTCATTATAAACCTTTAACAATTTCAAACCTTTATAAAAGAAACTTTTTTCGATGTAGAATTTTAAATTCCTATAAAGGAATATAATATCACGTACACCAATAAAGTTAAGAAAATTAACTCTAAAATGAAATGATGAGATAAATATAGACAATTAAAAATAGCGATACATTTAATTACGACACAGTAACATCATGACCTTGAAACTATGTTTCCCTGCAATGCGGAAGGAAGAAGCGATTCTGTGTAACAATGTAACATATATACATGTAATAAGATGACTTGATGAAAGAAAGTTGCAACGGATTTTGGCGTTGGAGAGGTTCTACTGCGTAATTAGAAAGATGGATGCATAAACCAAAAAAACTTCCAAACGGCCATGATAATGCACATCATCACTGTGGGAGCGCTATACACCCCACAATTTTATACTGCTGACACCTTCTTAAACAATGGACGAAATTACAAAAGTAAACTCTGCGTGGCCAGCGGCAAAGTGACACAAAGAAAAGCAGCAGAACAGAAGAGCGAAGAGGGAGGGAGTTGCGACGTAATTACCCTTTTATACCAGATTATATTTCAGATCGCATGATAGATTAATGTCCAAATGTTGGATTCAGATTTCATCCATAAGTCCGCAACAGAGTGACGGATCTTTTTCAGAACTGCAGGGATAAATTATTGCTTTGTTACTTTTAGAATGAAGACGGGAGTTGTAGATGGAGTAAAGGCTATTATTAATATTGTAAGAAATAATAAAATACGATAGCTACGCTAAGAAATAATTGGCAACCTCAAAATTGACTAGTCTAAGTTTATCTTTTCTCCCAAATTGTAATATCCAAAATAATAATAATATGTCATATGATCTTTCCAAAATCATATGACGCTTACATAACGCTACTTGCAAAGAGAACTAAAACCTTAAATTAACCAATTGCAGATAAGCTGTACATATGCACCTGCCTAACATAAATACACCTTCGTGAGCAATTATGTATTTTATTTAGTTTTGGATTTTTGGACATATTTGTTGTGTTTTGTGTTTGTAAGTGTTTGTTTTATATATTTTTTCAGATGCGCTAACACTCCATCAATAAACAAAACCAGTAAACTGGAAGCTGTCAGTCAGTGAATTCATTAGTGATCAGTTGGATTTTGGGCCTTGGAATGCTTTCATTGTTGAGCTTTTCGACCGCAAACTACTGCTTTAGTCTACTTAGTCTTACTTACTACTTAGTCTTTTATGTTTGAATGATTCTGGTGATTTGTGATATTCTTTGTGCGTTAAGCAGAATTTCGCCTTGTCTCTGTTTTTCTCACTGGGCTATTTGTAATTGTTTATCTCGCGTGTACGAGCTGTTACTTTTTTTCTATTAAAATTTCAAGTTTTCCTATGACCTGGCCTAGTTATTTAACGAGATCTCAGCAAAACGAGAATTTGAACTGGGCCTCTCCTTCTCCCATTTCTGCAACTTAAAAAGATCCTACTTAAAAACTACAGCCTTGAAAATTTATGTATGTTATGCTGATTTTTCTTGCTAATTATAAGAATATTTATTTTCTGGCATGTGCTTTTTGTTATAACAGCATTTAAGTTAATTACTTAGCATTGGAAAAGCACACATGTTAAATTAAGGCAAACACAGTAAAATATTTTAAAATAAGAAACAATATGCGGTTTAGCACACAAGTATCCGGCATTCAGTCATTAGGGGAGGGTTACAGTCCGCATAATTGGTGTTCCAAATCTATAATCAACTCCTAGTTAAGGAGGAAGTGAGAGGAGTGGACTCCTAGGATTGGATGAATGGATAGATGAGTGTTGGATATTCTGGCGTATGACCTGAAAGAGTATGAGGCGCCAAATATATGGTGTGTCCGTTTCCTTGTTTAGGCTATAGCAAAAATCATAAAACCAGCTAAAATAATATGTTGACGAAATTTCATTATGTTATGATGAAACGAATAAGACAACAAATCATACAAACAAAACAATTAACGGACTGATGAGTATTAATTAATGCTGTGATGTGTTAAAATTTTAAAACATCCATAACAGTGATGAGTCCATAACATTGATGAGTCAAAATTTTAAAAACACACTGTCCAATTAAATACTTTACAACCAATTCAAATTAAATCATAAAAATCAGTCTCCCTTACATACAGAAGTAGATTAAAACTAATATTTTTCCCGATTTCAAATCCAAGATTAATATCAAAAACTATCAAATTAATACTTTTCACGAAGTCTGTCGAAATATGAGTATTTTAGGCAAATGTGTCGCACTTACAGAATAGTATCCCAATTATAATATACAGGTTCACTCTCGGCTTTTAACACGTAATTGAGGGTCACTCGGGAGTGATCAGTTCTAAAACGATTTAAGGGACTCCCATTTCTCTATGCTTTCCAATATTCCACTCTGAGCGTGATGCTTCTCAATGTATTATTTATTTGTACATCCCACAGTTACTAATATTTATTCGAGCCTTCTCCTTTTTGTATTTTCCATATACAGATATGTTTTACATCGATGATTAATGATAGTAATTTTCTCATTGTTCTAAAATAAGCAAACGTTTTTTAGACAGGCCTGGGAAATCAGCAACCCAGTTAATCGCAGGTTGACAGTACCAATGATGAAATTTCTCGATTTAAGCTGGTAATTAAAATACTTTGTAGATAATGCGTCTTGTGGTAATATATATAAGAAATTTCATCACTCCTTTTTTTGGGGGGGAGGCAGCAGATTAGTTACATGATTGCAGCAATGATGCTTTATGTTTCCGATTTATAGCGGATGTCAGAAAAAGTAATGTTCCATTCATTCCGTGACCCCTGCAAGATTCGTTGCACGTAGACAGCGTTATCAAGCTGTCTGGTTATTTTTCTATTTTTGGCTAGCTTCTAGTCTTCTTCCCGTTCAGTGTTGCATTCTTTGCTGCACCACCCGAATGAAATTAGAACAATGTTTCTCATTCCCATTTATCGAAAGAAAGGTTCAGAGTTTTAAAAAAATGCAGAATCGTAACACAAAATGGAATGCCCAGAGGCGGTTCTAAATTATTCTTGGGTTGCGTTTTATTTTGTAACTGGTTCAAATTAAATTAGACCCCATTTTCACGCAATATGTCTACAGCAAATCTTCATTGCATTCCTTTCTTGACATTTTTTATTAATCAATAAACACGGCATTAAAATTCTCTTTACCAAACTGATTTCAGATTATTGGCCTGAGTTATATCAAAGTGAGATGCCATATCATAATAACAAAACATCAACAAACAGTAAAATAAAAAATCTGATGTGTACACCACATGACTTCCTTGTACGGAATATTACATTATACGCCTTTTTTCCTGCCTTTCGTTTAAACTTATTTCCTCGAATTTCATTAGAGATATATTTCTCATTCAATTAATTCAGTTCTCACTGCGTGACAAGACAAAAATACATAAAAACGCATTAAAAATTGAAAGATATAGAAAAACATAAAACCCAAATAAGTTTAAACAATTAAAAAAATTACAATTAAAATTACAGTTTCTACACAAAACCAAGCAATTCGGCCAGCGGGCAAGAAGGCAGATTTTTCGGTGCACAAAACTGAAATTTTACTTCTAGTCTCACTGGGCAAAAAGACACTGAAGACGTAGAAACTGACTTAACTTGTTGTGAACGCTAAGCCGAGTTAATATATGGCATAATTTAATAACTGAAATGATAATTCCAGAACGGATTAAGCATGATTTAACTCCCAATAATAAAAGAAAACGTCATGTTTGTTGTGAGCTTAGTTTCTTTAGATTGGCAACAAATCCTCTATTCTGCTAAGTTTCAAATGTAAACAAATGTGGCTGGTATGGCAAAAAAAATTAGGCTTAGCCGCACTTTAACAACTTTTAAATTGTTGATAATTCTACAATATAACATGCAAGTTAACTAAAGGCATAAAACCCTTAATCGGAAGGATAAGAACAACATAATTGAATCATTTTAAAGCAAAAAAACGTACAATCCACAAATATATAAGAATAAAGAAACTGAGCTCAATGAGCCAAGAAACAGAGTGGATATACATGTATATCCACTCTAAACAGAAATATATGTATATATATACGTATATATATATACGTATATTTATGTACTTTTGGTGCGGCCGATTGCAACCAAAATACACAGTCCAGTCACATTAATGTGACCACCACGTACTTTCCATGTCAGAGTTAAATAACCAATCACAGAAGGCAGGTGGCAGCACAGTGCAGTTGAGCGTATATAAAGGGTGTGTGAGGGCTTCGGAAAACATTTCAATCGTTGGCGTAATGCAGAAACGAAGCGATTTATCCGACTTCCAAAAGGGCATGATCATTGGCTTTCGGGCCAAGGGTGGAAGCATTTCCGAAACGGCTGAGTTTGTGAACTGTTCGCGTGCCGCCGTGGTAAAAGTGTACCGTGCATGGCAAAATGGGACTGTCCAAAATCAGCGACGTGGCAAATGTGGTGCACCACGGGCCATAGATGACAGAGGCGAACGACGGTTGCGGAGATGCGTTCGGGCAGATAGACGGGCTACCGTTGAGCAACTGACCACCAAAATGAACCAAGGGGCTACCAAAAGTGTCTCCCAAAGTACTATTCAGCGAACATTGCTGCGTCTGGGCCTCCGAAGCAGACGCCTGGTTCGTGCACCTATGCTGACTGCTGTTCATCGACGGCGAAGGCTAGAATTTGCACGCCAGTACAGCAGCTGGACGTCCACTGAGTGGCGACAGGTTGCGTTTTCGGATGAATCGCGTTTTATGCTCCATCGGACAGATGGACGTTGGCGTATAAGGCGTGAAACCTCTGAAAGGAACCACCCTGCAACCATTGCCGGAACGGTCCAAGCTGGAGGCGGGAGCATTATGGTCTGGGGAATGTTTTCCTGGCATTCTCTAGGTTCACTGATCATTGTGGAAGGCACAATGGATCAATACAAGTACGCATCTGTCCTTGCGGACCATGTTCACCCCTACATGCGCATTGTTTTTCCTCAGGATGATGGCATCTTCCAGCAGGACAATGCGAGGTGCCATACAGCTGCCAGTGTACGTGCGTGGTTCGAAGAGCACCAGGATGAGTTTACCGTCCTCCCCTGGCCAGCAAACTCACCTGACTTAAACCCAATCGAGCATCTGTGGGACCATCTCGATCGAGTTGTTCGCGCCATGGATCCTCAACCGCGTAATCTAGCGCAGCTGGCTACGGCATTAGAGTCGGCATGGCTCAACATCCCAGAGAACACCTTCAGGGACCTATGTGACTCTCTTCCTGCACGTCTCGCAGCAGTCCGCTCTGCGAAAGGTGGTTATTCTGGCTTTTGACAGATGGTCACATTAATGTGACTGGACTGTGTATTAGGTGCACATCTGCATGTTATAGCAGTTCCATATAAAAAATTTCAAAGATCTGAGACTACTCGTTTTTTAGTTATACGAGATACATACATACATACGAACGTACGCACAGACACCACGAAAAATTCTCTTCAGCATCCATTTTAAATCAGTTTTATAACTTTTTGAGGAAAAAAGAGTCATTTATTCTGTTCTTACGTACAGATTACCTAAAATTTTATTTTAACCACAGCTTATAGTACAGAACCACAGCTTAGTGCGATTGCCTTTGCCCATGGCTATTTCGATAATTTTATCCAAATGAGAACATGAATCTAAAATATTGTGCTAATTTTTATAGTATCCGATAATTATCCGAATTTCGATAATATTATTGAATAACGATAATTATCAGAATTTTGATAATATCATCCGAATGAGAACAGGTTTGAATCAATGAATATCTTTTCTCATATAGAAAACATAGCCTTGAAAATAGAAAGGGAATTTAATTAATTTAATACAAATATACCTAAAAACTTCTAACATAGCATTTTAATTAGGATGGTAGTTAGTACATTTAATTAGGATGGCTTAGTAGTGGAATGTTTGCAAGTGTTACGCAAATGTTAATTTACGACCTATTCATAATGGGAGTTAAGAATTTTCCAATGCTGTGCCTCCATTCTTAATGATGATGTAGCAAATTCACGGATTTAATCATAATCTTCTTCACAAAGTTTGTCACGTGATGTGTTTGGATTTGCTTCAAAAAACGACTGATAGATTCTAGCTGCGTTAAGCTAGTTAATTCAGCAGATATTCGTAAAACTTGGAAAGCAGGTTCCTTTGTATATGGTTGACTTAATGTAATTGGAAGAGAACATTTCAAAGAAAATAATTCAGAGTGAAACTGACTTTTTTTCTACTAAAAATGATTATCAAGATTTTTACAAAATTATTAAATGACATATTACGAACTGCTGCAGGTGAGAAAAATCACAGCAATAGACTCCATAAAAAATTCTAGACTTCCATCTCCTTTTAAGATAACGGCCACTAGCTCCTAAAATAATCACAGGGGTATTAAAAATGAATCCAGCACTTTGTTTCAATTAGCAATTCAAATTGCTTTGGGAGGCATAGATGAACATAAAACCACGAAAAACAACGGTTCACACAAATATAAATAGACTAATGGGATGACATTTTTGGGGAAGGTAAATCCAGGAATTTTCATCTCCACCGAGGATTAGGCAGGCGGTATAGGCTATTTTTAAACCCTTTTTCTTGCAGAATAGCTTATAAACAATAATTAAATGTATATTTTTAAAATTTATTTCACATTAATTCATATTAGTTCCATTTTGCAATTAAAAATGTCAGAAGTAGTGCATAGGATGTATGGAAAGAAAAGATAAATACTACTTGTATTAATATAAAAATACGTGACTCGTCAATAAAACCTTAACAATGCATGCATGCTCTTGGGGTGTAAGTAGTTAGCTCATCCATTTAACAGTTGGGAGATCTACAGTTCAAATTCTAACGGGAGAATACTTGATTTTTCACGTTTGTCGCTCCTGAAAAATTTAACAGTGTCTACATCCGCACCTAACTTAAAATGTAGTGGGCGATAACTCATCAACACTTAGCTAAGGATAACTGAGTTTGTGCTCAGTTGTCCTTTTAGTGAGGGAGAATGAAAAGAATATTCACCTTCCCACGTGTACTCTTCTGGTGTAAATTATTGGAAAACAGTTGGAAGGTCCGCAGTTCGAAGGGTGTTGTGGATTTTTCATGTTTCTCACTACAGAAGCGCAAAATACTTTCTAGAACGGTCCCACGTGTAATGTTAATACAAACTTGTATCTTTTAGAAAATGCTCCACGAAGGCATCCTTTTTTTAGACAGATAGCCCTTGCATGATGGGTCGTATTCAAATAAACGAACCCAAAAAGAGTAGCGATCTCTAGATGCACACCATTAGATTAACTCAATTTTTATTTTTTCCTAATTCTCTAAATTTTGCTATTTGGCTAAAATTCTTGATTTTACATACACAGCTTTCTCTGTTTTTAATTAAATTTTATTAATTTATTTCCTTACCTTTTTCAAAAACTTTACAGTTATGCTGCCTGTCCTTTATTTAATCCTCTTTCTCTTCAAAGGGACCATTTAGGAAAATTAAGTTGTATTTATTTGCTACTACCATTCTTTCACTATCTGAAACTCGTTTAAATTATTCAATTTATTTATTATTTTTATTTACTTTCACGTATTTAGTTATTGTTTTTATTTAGCTGGTTATTTAGTCTTAATTTATCCAAGAGCATTATTATAATAAATGGTAAAATCCTTTTTCTTCGTCTGCATAAATATTCATACAGCACAGAATTTTCTTTAACTTTTTCCTTGGAACAGGGCTATTTTTAAATAAAATAATCTGATGTAGACACTGCATGACTTCCTTATACGGCCTATTAAATTATGCACATTTTTTGCTGCATTTCATCTAAACTTATTTCCTCTAATTTAATTGGAGATACATTTCTCATTCAATTAACTGAGTTTTCATTTCACAGTGAGGCAAAAATACATTAAAGCTCAAAATATCTCAAAAACTCAAAATATCTTCATTAAAAATTGAAAAATATGGAAAAACATAAAACAACAAATACAGTTAACAGTTTCTACGGGAAAACAAACAATTCGACTAGCAGAAGGAAAAGGCAGATTTTTTGGTGCACAAAACTGAACGTTTGCTTTTGATCCCACTCAGCAAAAAGACACAGAAGGTGCAGAAACTGACTTAATTCACTGTTCTGCTAAGTTTCAAATGCAAAAAAATATGGCTGCACGGTTAGGCTTAGCCACACTTAAACAACTTTTAAATTGTTGATAATTCTACAACTATCCCACGCAGATTAACTAAAGCCATAAAAATCTTAACCGGAACATAAGAACAACATAATTCAAGTATTTTTAAATCAAGAAATGCACAATTAACTAACATATACGAATAAGAAATCTGAGCTCACCGAGCCGAGTAATAGAGCGGGTACATATATATATATATATATCAGTAAAGACACAAAGTAAGACATTTAAAACCAATTTTTCAGAAAGACCAAAATTTGAAATTCATAAGTAATAAATTTCATAAAATCCTATAAAAGTAATAAAGAATTTAATAATAATGTTAAAACTAACATACTTCAAACAATAATACTTTCGCCTTTTGAGGGATTACTTTCTCGCCACTGAACTTTAGTTTCGACAATGACGCCAAACTGGCAAACCTAAGCGTCACTTGTAACGATCCTTTTCATAGTGTGGGATGTGTTCTAATTGAAAGTACTGAAAGATTTTAATTATTTCGTTTGAGTTCAAATTTCAGTTACGCTTGGATTTAATCTTTTCACTAAAGTATTTTATTAGTTCACTTTCGTTTTCATTTCTTTGGATAGAGTTTGTAGAGACATTAGGTTATTACGAAGCAAGAGAGGTGAAAAATATGCAATTCCTTCGCCGGGAATCGAACCATGGACCTCTGAAATACCGGCTCAGTGTGCTGACCATTACACCACGAAGGCACGCTAAGAATGTGGGAGTTATACCTTATATACTCCCCTTTTTTTAAAGGGCGATTAGGGTTTTAGGGGACCTAGTCGCCAAATCCTGGGTGTGGAGAGTCATCATCCACAACCCTTTTAGTTCGGGCGCCAGTGTAGAGACATTAGGTTATTACGAAGCAAGAGAGGTGAAAAATATGCAACGGCTTCGCCGGGAATCGAACCACGGACCTCTCGGTTACGTGTCGAGCATGCAGACCACTACACCACGAAAGCATGCGAAGAAGGCGGGAGAAATACCCCACAAGCTATCTTTCTTTAAAGGTAAAATTTTGATTTGAATTTACTTTGTTTTTTCCTTGCCTTGGGAAGGGGCCAGAATTTTCGAGTGAACTATTATAATTAAAATACATTGCAATGGGTCATTGGCTAATTCTGGGTGCAGAAAAGCACAGATTTTTATGAAAGAGAGATTTCAATTGATTTTCTCCTCCTGATGAAGTTGATTGAATTCCATTTCTTTTATATTCTTTTTCTTTAAATTCCATTGACTTATTTTTAATTTGGATATTACTTGTTTGAAGTATTTTAGTTTTAACATTATTAAATTCTTTTTTACATTTATAGGATTTTATGAAATTTATTACTTATGAATTTCAAATTTTGATTTTTGTGAAAAACTGTGTAGCGATCTCGTGAGCCACTGAAAGCTCGCAAATTTGAAAGAGTCAGAATTCTTGAAACTAGTGCAAAGGAGCTCATTTGCGCTAGTGGTACAAATCCGACTGGCATTAAAATAGACCCGGGATCAAAACCCAATCATGAGCTGCAGCACTTCTCACTGTTACTAATAGATGACGACACGAGCAAGCAACTACTGGGGTCTCTCGCACCATGTGATCACTACAACCAGTTCTAAATTTCTTGATCATTTTTCAGCAGCTTAATGCGCGAAAATACTAGACATGATTATATTATCTCGTTTTTGAGTTATGCGAGATACCTACATATGTACGTACGTACAGACGTCATGAAAAAACTCTCTTCTGAATCCATTTTATAATCCGTTTTGGGAAAAAAAGAATCCTTTATGGTGTTCTTACGTAGAGATGCCACTCTCAAAACCATCATTTAATTGCATTCGATAGCGGTCAAAATGCATATTTTCGTAGACATATGATACCCGAAATTTTTCGCGATTACAATACTTCCTTTACTTCGTGCAAGGAAATAAACAGGAGATTGCGCAAAAGGTACGCAGTTCTGTGAGTCACACTAGTCCTGTATGAAATGAAAAACTCTTGAATGAAAAAAAAAACAAACAATCTGAATTTGAATCTTACCGCAGTGCTTTGCTAAACGATACAGAGTACAAAAAATACAACCTGAATGAAAATATCTAATACCATTACTTAAATTCTGGAATCTTCCATGAAAAAAAGGATCTTAATTCTATATTATTTGCTGATTATGTAATAACTGTAGAATACGTGAAAAACAGCTATAACTAGAAACTTTTAAGAGGAAAATTTCTCATATTTGCAAGGATTATGATATAATAATACCATGCTTATATTGCATCAACAGCCTTAAAAAATAAACTCTTCGCCTACGATTTAAATAATACCATTTTAAATCAACTTTATAATTTTTAATCCGGTTATGGTGTTATATAACTATAAAACATATGCATAAAAACATCGAACTGCCTTTAAATATATGCAGTACCAAAGAAAATAAACGAATACTAAAAAATTCAATTCATATTGTTAGTTAGTTCGTCAATTTGAAGTTATGTTCATCTAATGGTACTGTAAAATTTACTTCCAATAATGTTCGTGCCATCTTAACCACAATCGGTTTACATAAGCATAGGTTTAAAATTCAACAAATTTCATTTGTTCACTCCTGGTGGGGTAACTAAAGTCAGAATTTACAAGGGCCAATTATTATTCTTAATCGACATAAACTTTTAACACATTAGATGAGCTACCTTGAAAATTATGAAAATCAATTCCTCTTAAACAAGACATACGGTTTTACTCATTGTACACCACTGTACTACTTAGCTAATCGCTGTACATTTGATGCTTGCCAGACTCAAACGATAAAGAAAATCGATACAGCCTCCGACAGGCTAATTCTAAACAAAGAATGGGTGCTAACTTTCAGAAACAGCAAGTCCATCCGTTCGCCACAAAAAATGTTACGAACTCAGCCGATAGATGGCGCTGCTTTGAACTTATATTGACATTCTGTTATTTTTAGTACTTGAGAGTGAAAGTGTGTGCGTGTTGATTAGGCAGTTAGATGTAGTACGTGATTCGTCAAGTGTAAATTGTCCCATGTTAAAATGTGTCAAATAAAGGATTAAATCTAATTATTTTCAATTACTCTCACAGAAGCTCAAAGATCAGAAGAACCAGGTAAGAGCTATTATTATTATCATTTATTACCTGTTTTGTTTTATGGTGCCGAACTACCGGGAGCTATAGTAATTGAAAATGGCACAACCAACCGAATTAGAGAAGTTAAAGAGTAAAAGAAAAACTATTCGAGCTTCTTTAACTAAAATTGTGAATAAAATAAATGACACATTAAAAGGGGACAATATTGATTATGACGATTTGGATGAGTTAAAAAATCAGTTAGAAGAAAAAGCTAATCAGATCTATCAGCTAGATTCTACCATAGAAAGCCTTATAAGTGATTTAGAAATGCTTGAAGCTGATGTTCTGATCAGCCAAGAATATCGAGAAAAGATTACGAGTTCCAAATCGAAACTAGATAGGTACTTTAAGCGTAAACTTGAAAACGAAAGTAAAACTGACGCACACAGTGTATCCTCTAGAATTTCGGAAGAAGGTCTAATTATCAATTATCCTAATGTCAAATTGCCGAAATTAAAAATAGAACCTTTCGACGGTAAATATGAAAACTGGCAGGGATTTTGGGGACATTTCGAAGGTGCAATTCATGAGAATAAACAGTTATCAAAAATTGATAAATTCAACTATTTAAAATCGTTCTTAAAGGATTCTGCATTAAAATGTATACAAGGATTGACATTAACGCAAAACAATTACGATTTAGCTGTTGAACTATTAAAAGAACGATTTGGTAAAACCGAAATTATCGTACGCTCACATGTAAACAAACTTTTAGGCTTAACTCCTGTGAAATCATGTTCGAACTTGAAGGAACTGAGACAATTACATGACACAATTACTATTCAAATTCGAAGTCTCGAAACAGCTGGAGTAGAATTAAATAATTACGGTGGAATTCTTTTTGCCGTTTTAGTAAAATTAATTCCAGAAGATATCGTATTAGAATATAATCGTTCTGTTAACGACGAAGACTCATGGAATTGTTCAAAATTGCTCCAGTTTCTTAAAAGGGAAATAGAAACACGCGAGAAAACATTTTTATTTCGCAAGACAGACGAAGCCGATAAAATGAGAAATTCGCAGTTTAAGAAATATGAGAATTCTAAACGTCTATCGACGGCAGCGGCGTTAAATGCTAATACAATTAAAAGTGCATGTATATTTTGTTCTACTGATGAACATACGATGGATAAATGTCCTTTATCTGTAAGTGAACGAAAAGCTAGTTTACTACGACTTGGATATTGTTTTAATTGCTTAAAAAAGTCTCATGTGTCTAGATTTTGCTGCGATCGAATACGATGCAAAAAGTGCAGTAAAAAACATAGCCATTATATATGCGAGGAGGGATCGGCGACGAAAGTCTTATCGGGAAATGAAATAAACAAAATAAAGATAGATGACAGTGACATAAATCATACATCAAATTATTCCGTTTCAAGTCGAGAGGGTTGCAACATATATTTACAGACAGCTGTAGGTATGCTGACTCAATCGAAAAAGGAAGTAAAAATTAAATGTTTATTCGATACAGGGAGTGAAAGAACTTTTGTGGATAAACAGATATCTCGTAAATTAAAGTTAGAAGTGCTAGGTCAGGAACGTTTAAGTATTTTTGTTTTTGGTTCGAAAGCAGAAAAAACAGTAATGAGTAATCGTGTGAAGGTTAACTTGAGAAGCGTTTATAATTCGAAGGAAGTAATAACTTTAGAAGCTATCGAAACTCCGTGTATTTCCGAAGCTATAGTAAAAGCTCCTGGTAGAGACATTAGTGATTATTGTAAACGGATGAAAATACAAATGGCAGATGAATCAGATTCTGAAAACTTAAGAATATCGTTGTTAATTGGTTCAGATTATTTTTGGACTATGGTTACTGGGAAAATAAAACGAATGCCAGGATCTTTAGTGGGAATGGAAACAAAACTTGGGTATGTGTTCAACGGATCTGACGCCTCAATCAGATCGAGCTGTAAGGAAATTAAAGTAATGAAAACTATTGTTCGAAATGAAAACATAGAAGAAACGGAGATTTTGAAGAAAATATTTGATTTAGAAAGTTTGGGAATTTCATCCAATGATACTTTTAAAGACGATGAGGTTTAAAGGGAATTCGAAAACTCTATAAAAATGGTTAATGGTCGCTATGAAGTCAATCTTCCGTGGAATGAAAATATTGAACGCTTATCTGATAATTATGCTATTGCCGAAGAACGTTTTCAAAAAACAGTTAATAAATTTAAGAGAAATACTTCCTTTCTTAACCAGTATAAGGAAATCATTTCGAAGCATGTTGCAGAAGGAATAGCTGAAAGGGTTGATTCCAGTATGTCTGAAAATAAAACTAAGGTTTATTATATGCCTCATCAAGCAGTTATTCGTGAAGATAAATTAACTACAAAAATGAGAATTGTGTTTGATGCATCTTCTAGTGCAATAAACTCTGTTTCTCTTAACGACTGTCTGAAACCGGGTCCGAATTTAACACCAGATTTGTTGGCCTTACTTCTGCAGTTTAGATTGAATAGAGTCGCCTTGACAGCTGATATTGAAGGTGCATTCTTGCAGATATCATTAGCACCAGAAGATAGAGACGCTGTCAGATTTCTGTGGGTTAAAGATGATACGAACAAGTACTCAGAATGACGCGGGTTACTTTTGGACTAAGGTCAAGTCCATTCTTGCTAAATGCAACATTGAAACACCACGTAAGGAAGTACGAAAAGGACTATCCAGTTGCGTTCCAAATCCTAAGTAACAAATTATATGTTGATGATCTTATCCATAGTTTGCAAGATGAAGAAACTGCCTTT
>KK112715.1:108001-123010 GCA_000611955.2 Stegodyphus mimosarum | reverse complement strand
AAGAACATCAGTTACATTTCAAGAACTGGAAGTTATTTTGATAGAGACAGAGGCAATTATCAACTCTAGGCCTCTCACTTATGTTTTCAGTGATCCGAATGAACCAGAACCGTTAACGCCTGGACATTTCTTGATTGGACGACGATTATTGACCCTTCCTCAAGCGACTAAAGGAATCAAAGGAATTCCTTCCTCCGAATCCCAACTTTTTAAGATGAGACGATACCAAGAAGATTTACTTAATCGAATTTGGAAAAGGTGGAAGGCATCATATCTTCTGGAGCTTAGATCAGCTCACCAGTCACGATCAGTAAACCGGCCTACAGAAGTACGAGAAAACACTGTGGTTTTGATAAAAGATGACAAAGCGCCAAGACTTTTATGGCGAATAGGTATTGTGACAGAATTACATTCTGGACGTGATGGTCGTGTCCGTGCATGTACCGTGAGACTTTCGAATGGAACTTTCATTAGGAGACCTGTACAACTGTTATGTCCTCTGGAACTCTCAGTCAACCCTTAATGAGAACTTTCGTCTCCTGACGAACTGTTGGCCCCGGAGGATGTTACGAACTCAGCCGATAGATGGCGCTGCTTTGAACTTATATTGACATTCTGTTATTTTTAGTACTTGAGAGTGAAAGTGTGTGCGTGTTGATTAGGCAGTTAGATGTAGTACGTGATTCGTCAAGTGTAAATTGTCCCATGTTAAAATGTGTCAAATAAAGGATTAAATCTAATTATTTTCAATTACTCTCACAGAAGCTCAAAGATCAGAAGAACCAGGTAAGAGCTATTATTGTTATCATTATTACCTGTTTTGTTTTAAAAAATGAGTTGCATTAATTTTCGCAACCTTTTAAATGCTCTCGGGCTTGATTTAATTTGCGAAACCTTCTGCTCTGAGGGACTACATATTACGTGAATCTAAGAAAAGATGGGATAATGTTTAAGTTACGCTTAACTGCTAGTAAAGCTTAAAATAACTATCACGGAATTCTATAAAGGCACAGAAATGCCAGTGCGAACAAATAAAGAACATGAATCATGAAAGAGCCAAAGTATACAGCAACAGACATTAAACTGTTATGACTTATTAAAGACAGCACAAATTTAAATCACATATGAGATAAGAAAACAGGGCATGAAATAAACAAAATTTTTGAATATAAATGAAAAACTAAAAAAACAAAAATCATACTTTAAATGCGAAAATGACACCCTTCTATGAAAAATTCCTGACTGCACTGGAAGCATTCCAAATATCCTGTACAATGTGCAAGATCACAAATTGAATTATGTAATCGAAAAGGTTTATCATTTGCTACAGGAGGTTAGAAGAAACCGACTTATTTCAGCAATCTTTTAGCAAATACTATTTACTACAGAAAGCGTTTGAAGTGACCGACGCAGAAGATTCAAATACCGTGACGAGAGATTATCAGCGCTCACGTAACAAGATTTAATACTCACGTGGGAAAAATACAACAGAAATTCACAGAACATGAGAAATGTGATGATAACTCAATAGAACCAGTCGTGCTTTCACAGTCCCTGATTCAATACCCGGGACTATTCACGACTCACAGCGATACAGCAAAAGAAAGTGTACGAGGATGGAAATACGAGTTAACTCAACTAGTACAGAACATTCACAAAACATTCAACGAGTTTCATGAATGTGTTTGGAACGTTCTACATTATGACTACATGTAACATTTCTAAAACATACAACAGTATGTGAAATATTTATGTTTTTAATTTTTCCATGCATTGCACTATTAACTGTCTAGTAAAACATACTAAGCCCGTTCTAGAAGAATGTCCTAAGTCACGTGTGTATATTATAGTTCTGTAACGGATATGAAGTACTGCTACGATTAACTCACTTTTGCATAACACTGCTAGAACGTTACTGGAAAAATAAGTTGAAATTTCATCATTAATGCTTTTAATGTTCTGTTTAAAATGAAATGTTCTAAAGGCTTCTCCGAGAAAGTAGCCTAATGAGTCTTTGAATAACATTAATATCAAATATGACCTTTCGATTGACTCAGATCTTATTTCTGTGTTCTGAGCAAAAATTGAAGATAATTTTGGTAATTTGTCCATTACACGAATCTAAATAGGTTATTAGTCATGACGAAATTTCCAAGACCCGTGATATCCATCAATATCTAGTCAAATATGCACGCGGCTGGTAATTTAATACATAGCCAAAGGGGTAATTACTTTTCTTTTAATGATGAAAAAATGATGATGACTTTTTATGATGAACCGGTAAAAAAATATATCGTTATTAACCAACTACACTCACGTTTGTGAAAATTGCAACACCATGAAGGACTTACGCGAGTGAGCTGAAATTTTCAGGAAATGCAAAGTAGCGCATGATATGCAAATGATTAGAATCGCAAATCCGTAGCGCATGCGTATGCTGAGCAGCGCCCTCTGAACGGCTGATGGATCCGAATAAATAGACGGCTGTAGCGAGGCGTGTATGGTTATCGGTGGTTATCTGCTAGTGGTAAACGTTAACTCAATCTGTACTTATGCCTCGTCGACGAAAGAGAGCGAGATTTGAACAACTTACAGAGTTTGAACGAGGGAGAATCATCGGCCTTCGTGAAGCTGGATTGTCGTATCGTGCAGTAGCCTCTCGTGTGCAGCGTAACAGCAGCACAGTGATGCGCGTTTGGAAGCAGTGGACGGACGAGTGTCGGACAACTCGGAAATCCGGGAGTGGACCCCGAAATGTGACGTCAGCTCGCGATGATAGACACCTGGTCCGCATGGCGCGGACGGACCGTACAGCTTCCTCTAGACAATTGGCAGCACTGTGGTCAATAGCTACAGGTGTTTCATTGTGTGCTTCATCAATTCGTAGACGTCTGCTGCAGTGTGGACTGCGCGCACGGACTCCTTTATACAGGATCCCCCTAACGCACGACCATCGCCGCCTGCGGCTACAATGGGCCAATCAGCATAGAGACTGGCGTGCTGATTGGCAGCATGTCGTGTTTTCTGACGAATCCCGCTTTAATTTGTGGTACCATGATGGCCGCATTCGTGTCAGACGCTATGCCGGTGAACGCCACCTTCCGGAGTGCATTATCGAACGCCACAGTGGACGAACACCCGGAGTTATGGTCTGGGGCGCCATAGCATATCATAGACGATCTCAATTGCTACGAATTGTGGGCAATCTGAACAGCAACCGGTATATCCGTGAAGTTCTACAGCCCGAAGCTGTTCCCTTCCTTCAAAGCTTGCCAGGCGCTGTATTTCAACAGGACAATGCCCGCCCTCATACTGCTCGGATTGTTAAATCCTTCTTTGCAGCGCAGCAGGTACAGCTTCTTCCTTGGCCTGCGTGTTCCCCGGATATGTCGCCAATTGAACATGTGTGGGATGTCATTGGTCGGCGTCTTGCTCGTGATCCTCGTCCTGTTGCGTCTGCAGACGAACTTTGGGTACGCGTACAAACGATATGGAATGCTCTTCCTCAGTCAGACATTCAAACTTTGTTTGACTCCATGCCACGTCGTGTAGCAGCACTTATTGCGGCGCGTGGTGGCCACACAAAATACTGATTCTGATCTCTTGTTCTTGTTTGTTTGCTTTGAACATTTAATCATTTATTTGTACCACTACCACTCAACTGTGTATTAAATTGCATTCAATTATGACGATTCCTTCTTGGTGTTGCAATTTTCACAAACGTGAGTGTATTTGCTTTGAGTTTCAACAATGTTATTGCAACGGCTTACAGTGCTACAGCGTGAAATTAATCAGATTGGCTTCTAAAATAAATTATTTATAATTCAATGCTCAACAAAATTTGTCATTTTGGAGCGTTAATCTTTAGTATTAGTAAATTTATAACGAATATAAAAAGTTAGGAGTCCATCAAATGCTTTTACACAAAAATTTTAAAAAATTCAAGAAAGTGGATTAATAGATTTGGCTTGTAATGACAATTCTATAGCGGCACTGTAAATAGCGGGTGTTTTCAGAATGAAGCACTAGTGTGTTTGCAAAAGTACCATAATTATTACACTTTCAAGCACAAGTTTCAACGACATGTTGTAATACCATTAATTCGGAAAGTAATGTAGAGTACACAAATAACATCAGCATAATTTAGGCACTGTTTGAAAGATATAAGTATAAAGAAAACTTTGAAAAATCTTTTGAAAAAAAAAACTTTGAAAAATCTCCAAAATCTCCAAGATATTAGCGAAGTGAGTATTCACCACCTACGCTGAAACGTTTCGAAAAGTACCAATATTGCACATAGAAAGACAGGTGTTATTAACTCGATCGTAAAATGCATCGCTTCCACATGGCAGGAAGAATAATCAATATACATTTAACACGGTTTTAGAACAAACAGCACGCTCTTTGAGCGTTCTGCAGATCTTCTGATGCTATTTCAAAAGTTTCGAAGGGGGGTAGTAACCTATTGACCATAAATAGTTACATAAAACACAGCAGCTCAAACAAGTGTAGTACTATTTTTTGATGCAAACTCCTCCTTCCACACGGATATAACTAAATATGCGAAACCAAAAATACACTGGTTTTCAAAAGTTAAGCGAAAAATTGAAAAACATGATAAATCGGCTAAAAGAATTTAAAAATTCTTGAAACTTAGACATTGTACAAATAAAAGTATGTTGCATTGTGAAAAAGAGTGGCGCTGCTATCACTTTACATAAATAAGATATAGCTTAAAATAAGATGTTTAAGAGACAAATGTTATTCAGTGAATGGTCTTAAAATAAGACTTTTAAGAAGCAATTTCCATTCAGTGAACGATGGTGTATTAAACAGTTTCGAGATAGCTAAAGTGTAAAAATGAATTTCAAGCTACATCTGCCAGCAGAATTGGTTTACGGCCACTGGCCTATTAGAAGTAGGTCAATGACAGTCTGACGATGCAAGATGACTGACTGTCGACCATTCCAAGGTAAGCCGGCTGTGAAACCAACTTCTAACTAGTGGTTCAGCCTCTCCAAGATCTACCAAAGACAGGATAAGAGTTACGGCTTTACAGGAAGGGCAATATCAGCTACGACCGTACGCAGACGGCTACAAAAAAGAGATCTGCGTGCTAGGCGACTGGCATTGTCCGTGCCATTGTGTTTACCTGCCACCACCGAACAAAGCATTTGAATTAGTCACAGATGCAGAATTTTGTCTTTGCTGTACCCGGATGAGCCCCACTCTGCTTTGCAGGTTGATTCTCGGCGTATTCACATGCGGAGAAGAGTCAACACTCGATATCTTCTGCCTAACATACAGGAAAAGGATACCTGTACAAGAGTAGTATTCTTGCTCGGGAGGAGTATATTTAGGTAGGCGCACAAATTTGCATGTGCTGTCACATGGAACCCTCAGTGCTCAGAGGCAGAGAAACAACATACTGGATCCTGTAGCTCATCCGAGTCTACTACAATTACTACAATCAAGGAGCCTTCGTCAAACATATGCAGAGGTGTGCGGCCGTCCAACGTAATGCCTGACCAAACCATTACACCTCCAACACCGTAATGATAACTTTCCCTGATGAAGGACAAATGGTATCATGTTCCAGGGTCTCTCCAGAATCAGAGTTCCGGCTGAATCTCGACTCATCTGTAAAAAGTGCGGTGCTTCATTGAAGTCTAGTCCAAGGTTCATGTTGTCTGCCTCATGCTAAAGTATTATTAACGGCTTGATTAAACGTTAAACGAACTGAAAATTGTAATATGTATAATTAATAAGCACCAGTTTTAAATGTAACGAACCTTTATGTAGTTATAAGTTGCATAATGTGCATTGGTACTGCCCTGCAATATGTTTGTACAGTTTAGAAACTTTTATTATTGTGTGTATTAATATATCGTGTGCACTATTAATGTACAATGTATAACGATGTATTACTATTGTCTTAATTCAGCATAGTAATACCCCTTTTGATGTAAGGTATCTTTATAATGTGCAATAAGCAGTGGTATTGTAAGAATCCGCAATACGTTTGTTTTCCAAAATCAGTCCCTCTTTAGTAACGTTATTTTTCTGGACAGGTGCGGGATTAGGATAATATCAGAATAGTCAGTGAAAGCCGTTCGGATCCTGCTTTCACCAGCATCATACTAAACGCTCTCTATTGCGTGCAGCAGTGAGCGGACGCCAACAACAGATCTTAGTCCAACAACAGTCCTATCGCCACTATTAAAGCTCCGCATACACACACGAGTATGCTTACGTATTCAACTCTGAATATTTGCATAATTCTTCGGCGGCATAATTAGTACCTTAGATTCAATACTTTTCGTAAAAATAGACATAATTTACAAATTCGCTTAATTTTGCACATGAGTGTAAAAAAGGAGCATTAAAAAAATTACTGTAAATTAAATGCAATGTGCAAACGACATCTGATCAATCAGGATAATATTGGGCATGGTTACTCAAAACCACTAATCCAAAGGAAATGAAAAAAATACTAGAAACATTTAATAAATATTATAATTAGCAAACAAATATTATTACTAATTTTCCGGTATTTTAAAGAAGTTTAAATTGAGGTAAAATTTCATTAGGTTACGTAAATTAAATCACTCTTCATACTACAATTAATGAAAAAATAAATATCTTTAGAAAAGAATATAGGTTCAATCTAATCAGCATTAAGAACAATATTTGAACAGCGATTTCCCATACGCGCAATATGTTATGATGTAACCTCCACTCTCGAAAACAGTTTACTGCAATTTATATTTCGTTGATATAATTTCTGATTGATGGAAGTTTATCACAACAGCACTATTCCACTAGTTATGATATAAGAAACATTTTCAGCTGTTCTATTTTTTTTTACTTTTAACATTACATTCGGTCAAATTACCGTGCCATTTATCTTCCAGGCGACATAGCAAGTACTGCCAATACATAAGGCATAAGATCTTTAACTTACCTTCCACTAGTTCTAGCAAATAATAGTGTTTGGAGTGCTGCTATTCAATATATCATAAGATCCTTTTAATTTTTCAAATTACAACTCTACTGCTTAACAAACTGAAAAATATAGAAGGAATATATACATTCTCTTATAACCTAAATATTTATTTTAATATTATTAAAATTCAGTATTATTATTAAAATAAATTGAAATGTTATTAAAATATTTCAATTAAAATTAATTTAATTTACAATATATTCACAGTCGAACAGAAATAGACAATTTGTAAGAAACGCAGGATAACTGCAATGAAGAAAAAATATTTCGAACATTACGTACTATATATTTCAACACAGAATCGCCCTGCTTTTAAAATTTACATATAAATTTACGAAAACGAGAGATTAAAAAATCTAAGTTATGGAACATAATATCGTGTTTAACATTTAGCATTTGAACGTCACTCATGATAAAATTTTAGAACAAAAGTTTTTCTGTTAACTAAGCAGCAAAATAAAATTGATATTTCAGACGTTTTATGGTGTGAAAAATAAATTTTAAGCAATAACAACAGGGAAATTGAAAAAAATTTTTAAAAATCATATGTATCATGTATATAGAATTTAACATCTTATAAACAATCCACTGGAAATTTTACCATGAAAATAAAATATGCCTAATTTGTGTGTATTCGAGGAATACTAATTCAGATTCGACATAAATATAAAAGCAATTCATGTCATGTAATTAAAGTCCAAATGGAAAAGAAATTTAAGCCTAAAAAAATTTATTTAAAAAATTCGCTAACTAAAACACCCTTTAAATATTTAAAACAAATAAAATGATTCACAAAAATGTTTCTCCTCTCCCCTAAACAAAGTCCAGTAATTTCATATAGAAACCACTGCTTTTTCTTCTTAAAAAAATGTCTATCATCATCAACAATGACAAAAAGAATTTCTCATGCTTCTACGACGTAATCAGATGACGCGTACAAATAAAACAAACACAACTGCGCAGAGAATACATACAAAACACTTACATCGCAAGTAACGCTTTTCAATATTTTGATTACATGTAGTTACAATTTCTAAACTCACTAGTGACTTTTCGCAGACGATTGACCCATATCTCTTTTTAATGTGATGAAAACAAAGGGAAAGAAGATGAATCATTAAAATAAACACTCTGCAAACAGCAAAACAAAAAATCTTACCTTAGTTGTTACTTAGTTTCCTCTTTGAAAAAAAGAATCTGCTTGATTATTAGCGGAATTTCTCTAAGTGCGTATTAAAAGTCGTTAAAAGGGATTACGTACGTAATAGTAGTTTAAAGACTGAAATAAATATCTTTAAAGGCGGACAGACTACTTTTGAGAAGACTACAAGATGATAGAACGATTCGCGTTTTAACCGGTTGCATCCACGTGCTACGGAGAGGCGCATGGCTCTGTGACGTCACGTTGCTACGTCACTACCGTCATCGCCGGCCTGGTGTTGTTTGTGCAAAGCTCGTGTGCTCGGAAGGGAAATAACTTTTCCAGAGAGAAAAAACATACGGGCGATGTTGATAATAGATTTTTGCAGCTAGGAATATTGCAGTTACATATTATAGTTACGTATGTATATATAAAGTTTGCCTACATACTATATGTTGCTTTTGCTTAAAGGAAGTATTTAACAATGTGCGTTTTTGTCACTCACAACCAGATAACAATTAATAAAAATGTGCAGCAAGAAGTAACAGTAATGTGGGCATAAAACGATGAACAAATTAGCTAACGAAAGACATTTTAATTAGACAAACGATTATTACATATATTTAACATTTACGAGAATTAAAAAGTGATTCGTCAAAGTTTTAAACAGAAGCAGCGTCTCTGCTAACACGTCCATTCGTCTACATCTCCAAAGAAAAAAAGGTAATTCCCCTCATTTTCGCTTGGCGCCTACGCAGCTCGTAGTAGTAGAGAAAATGACGTCACAGCATCTGGATTTCATCACGGCTCCAAATGATCGGCACTACATTCTCGGCCATCCTAGGGTGGACTGGCCCTCCAGGACACTGCAAAATACAACAAAACAAAAAAAAGCAACAAGCAAGGATATACAATAACAGAAATAAGTGTTTACGAAAATTTTAAAGCGCTGTCCATTTCTTGAGGAATTCGGCACATGTGGTAGTGTACATGGGTCCCTCATGGCACCCTTCCTTTATTACGTCATAGGTGTTGCCACCCTTAACTTTCGTGATCTTATAAGGTCCGAAATACTTTGCTCTTAATTTTAGGTGTGGTCCGAATTGAGTCCTTTTGATTGCCACTAAATCACCAACTTTGTACGGCTGTGCTTGTCTTCTTTTGGCATTATATGTCTTTTTATTTTCCTGTTGGACTTGGAAAATTTGTCTCTTGGCTTGCTTTCGTAATTCTTCTCTTTGGGACTGGAATTGAGATTGAAACTCACTTTCTATCAGTTCTTTGAGCTGATCGGTGCCCTTACTGTTCATTTTGGTACCGAAGAGTAATTCGAACGGAGTGGTGTTAATGCTTCTTTGATATGTTGAGTTAAGCGTTCTCTGAACTTCATGTGTATGTTTATACCATTCAGTTGGTTTATTTAAGGACAATTTTGCTAAGACTGATATAATGACTTGGTTGATCCGTTCGACTTGTCCATTTGCTCTCGGGAGGCCTGTAGTGATTAGATGATGTTTAATATCTTCTTTAGCACAGTAGTCAGAAAACTCACTGGAAGTGAAAGCTGTTCCTCTATCAGAAATGATCTGACAAGGGCTTCCAAAAATGGCCTTCTGATTCTCTAACTTCGCTATCACCTCGGCTGAGGTCGTAGATTTTGTTGGATAAATCCAAGTAAATTTGGTAAACGCGTCGACCACTACTAATATGTGCTTGTAGTTTTTATGGGTACTTTCCAGAGGACCCAAGTGATCTATGTGATAGGTATGCAAAGGAATGTCCTCCTTGAATCGCGGATGTAAAAATCCTTCTTTTTTCCCTGTTTTGCGATTTATTAAGATACAATGAACGCAACTGGCGATAACGTTTTCTATCTTCTGCCGAAGTTTGGGAATGAAATAATATTCATCCAGGTGTTTCTCTGTATGCTTGATACCGGTGTGCCCTTTCTCGTGAGCATCTTTTATAATTTCAGTCTGCATACTTTCCGGTACAACTATTAATTCTTTGCCGTCAATAAACTTGTATAGTATGCCATTTCTATTACAGTAATTTTCATAACTTGAGGTTTTCAATAATTCTTTAATGGCTTTTACTTCAGTGTCATTTTCTTGGGCAAGTTTTAATTTAGGTAGGATATTCTCAACAGAAACACATAAAACGTTTAGAGGAGCTCTACTTAGAGCATCTACATGTGGCATTCTAACACCTTTACGATGTTCTATAACATAATCGAATTCCTGTAACAACAAAGCCCAACGAGCAACACGCGTCGCTAAATCTCTTTTCTCCATCGTCCTTTGAAATGCTGAACAGTCCGTCACTATCTTAAATGAAATTCCCAAAAGGTAAACACGGAACTTTTTCAGTGCTTCTACGATCGCGAGGACCTCCAACTCGTAACTTGAATATTTTTTCTCTGCATCAGATGTTTTCCTGCTCATAAAATAAGTGGGGTGAAAACTGCTGTCATTTGGGGGTTTCTGCATTAGAATCGCCCCGTATCCTTCTATGCTGGCATCTGTGTGTAGTTCAGTTTCATAATGAGGGTTATAAATTGCAAGTACAGGCTTCTCAGCTAGCGCTGATTTCAAACGATTGAATGCAATCCTTTGTTCTTCACCGAATTCGAACTTATTACCCTTTTTTAGCAGGTCGCTAAGTGGCTTGGCAATTATAGAGTACTTAGGAATAAATTTTCTGAAATACCCTGTCAATCCAAGAAAACTCTGAATCTGTTTTAAATTAGATGGTTTCGGGAAATTCATAACGGCTTGCGTCTTCAAGGTGGATGGGAAAATTTTACCCTCTTCTATGACATGGCCTAAAAAGTCAATTCGTTTCTTTAAGAACTGGGATTTTTTAAAATTTATTTCCAACCCGTATTCCCTTGCTAGATTTAAAACTTGACTCAGCCTCTCGATTCCTTCTTCGTATGAAGCGGACAAAATGATGATATCGTCCATGTACGGCAAAACGATTCCATCGTTAACTAACGGTCGAAAAATGGTATTTATGAATCTCTGGAATACAGCTGGTGAGTTACAGAGTCCAAACGGCACTTTCAAAAACTGGTACTGCCCTTCATGCGTAACAAATGATGTGTACTTCCGACTTTCCTTTTCGACGTCCACGTGAAAAAAGCCATTTTTGAGATCAATAGTGCTGAAAACACGTGCTTCTTGAAGGCGGTCTAGGATATCCTCAATCAGGGGAAGAGGAAATCTATCCTTTACGACAACTTTGTTTAAACGACGATAATCAACGCAAACCCTTGGTGTCCCGTCTTTTTTTTTAACGATGACCAATGGGCTGGAATATTCCGAAGAACTTTGTTCTATAATTCCTGACTTTAGCCATTCAGATATTTGGGTTTCAACAATTTTCTTTTCCGAAAACGGTAATCTACGCGGTTGATGCGATACTGGTTCGTCATTTTTAACACAAATTTTTAATTGTATGTCCGTAGATTTGGTCTTACGTGGCATATAGTTCGAAACTAACTGTTGAACAGTCTTTTTAAAGCAGTTTGGAACACTAGGTGCAATGTTTATTTCGTTTTCGTTACTGGCTAGGTCAACAGGTAAAACAGACACAATATTTACTTCCTCCACATCCTGTGACTTATTTTTTATGGTAACCCCATTTTCGTTTATTAGTATTTCACCTTTCAATATTACGTTTAAGCCTAAAATGGCCTCATGTGTCATCACATTGTTGTCTACAACATAAATATCTGCAGTACACTGGAAATCATTAATTTTAATATTACCTTTAAAGAAGCCTAGAGGTTTTACTTGACATTTACCGAACCCACTCAGCGTTGAGCTTACGGGCACTAGCCCTTCGATATTCAGCTTATCAAAAATAGATCTACGTAACAAAGTAGTTTGACTTCCTGTGTCTATTAACGCTGTTACATATACATCATTAATTTTTACTTCTTTAGTCAACTTCGAGACTACTTCAATATTCACGTTTGCTACTTCTGGTTTCGAGTTCGTATTTGAGCATTCGAAACTTCGGTGCCCAAATTCTTTACATTTAAAACACTTGACGCCCTTATCTTTATGAACACATTGTTTAGAAATATGACCGCTTTCACCGCAGTTGAAACAGGTTGTATTACGTTTAATCTCAGGAATTGTTCCTCGACTATCGGTTACGTTACGCTTTGTTTGGTTAGCAGAATTTTTTGAGTCATATTTATTTCTAGATTCATATTTTTGTTTACTTTCAAATTTTGTTTTTGACGTTCGCAACTTTTCCTCATCATCACATATCTGTTGATAAAGCTTCAATTTATTCTTAAAATCAGTTAATGTTTGTGACCCATACAAGCAAGATTTTTTAAACGCGGAGCCTGGTATACCATCTATAACATATCGTATTAAAGCAACATCTTCAATTTGACCATTTTTAGCAATTCTCTTCATATTTAAAAAAAACTCATCAAACGTTTCATTGCTCTTCATTTTTTGTTTTGATAATAACTCATGCAGTTCGGCCGAATTGCAGCTGGAACTGAATTCATCAAGAATAGCATTCTTAAATAACTGCCATGAGTTCAACTTTGGTTCACTAAGAACAAATAATTTTGCTTTGCCTGTCATCAGACGTTTAGCAAAAATCAATTTCTGCAAATCATTTAATTGAAGAACAGAAGCTGCATCTTCAAAACTTTCGACCCAACTACTGACATTTTCGTGGCTTTGGCCATCGAATTGAGCAACAAAAGATTTGATGTCTTCAATAGTAACATTTATATTACAATTATGAAATACATTCGACTTGTTTTCAATTGTACTAAGAGTATTATCATTATCACATTGGGAAGGAAGTTGTCTCACTGTGGCACCAGAATTGTTTCTTAGTTTCGTTTCATCTTGAACATTATCATTTATTTCATTTTTATCCCCACCGTCCTCACCCTCTGAGTCACTTTCATTTTCATTTTCTTCTAAAATTACATTATTTTTAAGCAATTCTAAATTATTCAGATAAGAAACAATTCGGGTTGCTAAGTCATCTTGTGTGCCAGAGCTATCAATGCATAAAACATTGGCAATGGAAATTAATTCATAAGCCTGAAAATCTTGTTTGACGTTTTCTAGTTTTTTATTAAATTCTTTACTATTCTCTGCTAAAGAGAAACCACTAAATTGTCTTAATCTTTTTCGATTATTTCTGTCGCCTACATCGTTAAATATTATTTTGTGTAATAATTTTATATTACATGTTTTTTCCTTTTTCAGGACATCTTCCATTCCCGGCACATCAATTAGAAACATATTTAATAAAATTGAGAAAATCACTCACTTCATATAATGGTAATCCCCGATGTTCCAGAAGCAAAGACAAAACAAAGTGCTTCCCTACCATCCAATAGATGACAAATGGTGCGAGTACAAACAGATTATGTCCGATGTATTTTTGGCCACAATTCAAGTCTTGACACTTGACATCGAGTATTATTAAAAATTATTCCACAGTTTTTAATAGAGCTGCACACTATTTAATCACTACTACGCAGTTTCGGTTCAGGTAAATCGGCATACATTCCTATGAGTTTGACGAGGTTTCTGTTCGGAACACCGCTCATTATACATCGTAAAATAGTCCAGCACAGCAACAGTAAATCTTCAAAACCGGTAGTAATTCAGGAAATCAGCTAAAATTACAGTTCCTTCGAGTGCTAAATCCCACTTCTGAGAAAATTTTGTGGGCATAAAACGATGAACAAATTAGCTAACGAAAGACATTTTAATTAGACAAACGATTATTACATATATTTAACATTTACGAGAATTAAAAAGTGATTCGTCAAAGTTTTAAACAGAAGCAGCGTCTCTGCTAACACGTCCATTCGTCTACATCTCCAAAGAAAAAAAGGTAATTCCCCTCATTTTCGCTTGGCGCCTACGCAGCTCGTAGTAGTAGAGAAAATGACGTCACAGCATCTGGATTTCATCACGGCTCCAAATGATCGGCACTACAGTAATGTGCCAATGTGTGAAAAAAAAGTCTGATGTGTACACCACATGACTTCTTTGTACGGAATTTTAAATGATACGCGTTTCGCATTTCATTTAAACTTATTGGATTGAATTAAATCTACTTCATCGACAGCGCGTAAACCACAATAGAATAAATGCACACTTTAAAATTCACTATATTTGTTTACCACAGCGACACGCTGGCACTAGCTTCACTTAACAGCGCTACATCTCATTCATTTTATAACTCATCAGAATGCATAAAAATTATATATATCATCTGGAGAATTATCTAATCGTTGCCACATGTTCTATTTAAATACTATAATAAATCTAAAACGATACGTAAAAGAAGTTAAACAAAAAAAAAAAACAGTTTTTAGCAGACGATTCAGTATTTCTCATTCAATTAGTTCAGTTCTCATTTCGCGACAAGGCAAAAATACATAAACACTCAAAATATCTATAGTAAAAATTACGAAGTAAATCTTAAACAATTATTTACTCGTATAAATTCCAGAATAGATTAAGCATGATTTAATTCGCAATAATAAAAGAAGGCGTTATCTTTGTTGTTGCGAGGCTCAGTTTCTCTTGATTGGCAGCAAATCCACTATTCTGCTTTTCAAATGTAAACAAATATGTCCGCCATGAGAAAAATGATTAGGCCTAGCCGCACTTAAACAACGTTTACATTGTTGATAATTCTACAAATCTTATATGCAGATTTACTAAAGGCATAAAAACCTTAACCGAAAGATACGAACAACATAATTCAATCATTTTTAAAGCAAAAAATGCACAATTTACTAACATATAAGAATAAAAAACTGAGCTCACTGAGACGAGTATCAGAGTGGATATAT
>KK112715.1:83857-103195 GCA_000611955.2 Stegodyphus mimosarum | reverse complement strand
TATCCTGCTGCGTCATTCCCGTTATGAACATTATCAATGTCCTTGCAGCATTCCAGTCCTTCAAACTGAATTCATTTCGAATATTTATAATAACCTGCAATGTGATTTCTACTGGCTGGCCAGCTGCTTTTCGCCTACTTTCATTTTAGGCAACATAAATTAATAGATATCATCCTTCGAATTTAACTACGCTTGTAATTTGATATACGCGCTGACTCTAAAATCAAGTACTTTTCTTTTTAATAAATTTTTAGAAATAGTTCCGGTTATTTCGATTTCATTATTTTGGAAAAGCATATTAACTACCTTTGAGAAACATTAAAATATGTTTACTTGAAACACTTATAATTACAAATTTTATGGTTTCATTTAAAAGCAACTAATATATGCTGAAAGGTTTGTAGAGTCATTAGGATTTATTTGGAAGCAGTAGTCATGAAAAATTAGCAACGTCTTCGCTCATGAATAATTAATTAGGAATCGAAACACGGATCTCTCGGTTACGAGTCGAGCGTGCTGACCACTACACCACGAAGGCATGCGAAGAAAGTGAGAGAAATACCTTAGATACTCCCTCTTTTAAAGGGCGACTGCGGTTTTGGGGACCCCATCGCCAAGTCCCGGTGGTGGGGAATCATCATCTACCACCTATTTTAGCTCAGGCGCCAGTTGTAAAGACATTTGATATTTGGAAGCAGGACAGATGAAAAATGAGCAATGCCTTCCACCACGGACCTCTCGGGTACGCGTCAAGCGTGCTGACCACTACACCACAAAGGCATGCGAAGAAGGCGGAAGAAATACCTTATAGGTTTTCATAACTGTGAAGTAAGTAATTTGTTCATTAATTAGTGCAGTTACAAAAATTTTGTGTGATAACTGAATTACAAATTGATATTTTTTTATTATACTGGGTTTTGAAAATGAAGCGGTATTTTATGAAAATGATATCAAGTTATGATTTTTAGAAATTTAGTTTGTCAGTAATGTTGCTGAATAAATTCAATAACTGATTTCCAAATATTTTTATTACTTTGGTTATGAAAGATTAATTAAATTTAATGTGATAACGATTATACTTTGAATTATTTTTTTTAATTTTGAATTTTTTTAGAAGGAGATACGTATGGGACATAAATAATAATGAAATAATTTTTCTAAAGAATACATTATGCTGTAAGGAACACAGAGGAGTACATTTGTACCTTTGTTATAAAGTGTTCCTTTGATCCTCTCCAACAAGTAAAGTGAAAGCTACCATTTATAACAATGAACGTATTTTTATAACATTTTTTTTTCAAATTATGTTATGTTTTAATGCAGTTCTCAAAGCACAAATTACCTTACGAAAGGAAGGGAGGTTTTTCACGAACCGAGGTCTACCTTGTAGAGTCACGAGTATTTTTGAAGTAGGAAACACGAAAAATAAGTAATGCCCTGGCCGAAACACAGGCCTGGACCTCTCGAATACACGCCGAGTGTGCTACTATTACGCCACGAAGGCATGCAAAAAAGAGGAAGAAAATATCTTACAAACCTTTGTGTTTATAGTTTGTGTTTTAATATTGCGATTGTGCTTGAGTTTGGTTTTGTGATGGAATTCCTTATTTTGTGGTGAACTTAGAGGCGACTCAAACAAGATCATAAGGTCTATTTTTAAACCAGGTGGATCGGTCATGTTCTTCTCATGTACCTTATAAACCTTACACAAGGATCGGAGAGGGAGTCTATCACCTCTTAACCTCTGGTGCAATAACACGCCTCTCAGTTAAAGACGATATGCTCAGTTTTGATATGGAAACATTTGTTTTAGAGAATTGCGGAGATTTGTGAAAAATTACAAATCGAAAATGAAACGCCATAACAACGTAACCGAAATTTTAATACAATATTACAATATTTATGATGTTCAAAAGTAAATTATAAGCACGAAAATTAGATTATTGATTTTTATGATTTTGTACAATATATTGAGAAACGAAGTAGTTATGTAACATTTTTATTTTTATCGTATTCGATTTGAAGAGAACGAACCTTTTCCAAAAAAATTGTAAAAGGCTTCTGTAATTTTCAAAAATAAGAACCGGTTTCGAAACTGGACTGAAATTTCAATAGCACTAAAAAATTGAGATTATTCTCAAAAAATAAAATGCCAAAAATTGTTATTCTACATTATTTAAAAATTCAGTTAAAAATTTCAAATTTTCTGCGTAATATTTATCTTTATTTTTTAATGTTTTTACGCTTGTTCTTGTCAAAATGTTTTCCAATGCTACGCTTTTCTCTTTGAAAAACTAAATGTTATGTAAGATATAAAATACGTAAATAAAAATTCTCACGATAGTCCATCGGCTATCCGTTTTAATTTGGTCATTTCCCTTACTTCATCTTAAAAATAGTAACTGCTTATAATAAATCTCCCTAAATTGCAGCATTTTAAAATTAATGTACGCCATATGAATCCGGTATAATGATAACGAAGTAACGTATTTCAAACTTGGGAACTAAAAGATAAAAATTTAAACAGTAAAGATAAACCTAAGCCAAAATTAAATTCCGCACCATTCATTCACTTTGGATAGGTCACATTTTCTCTCTTTCTCTTCGATCCTACCAACCTGATTGCGCTTATCTAATGCACTTTCTTCACTCTACCGAAATTAATTGTTACGAAAATGTAGAAATGGCACAAATGTTATCAAAAAACGGGCAAACAAATTGCGCCCATTGCACTCTGTAATTCAAGTTGAGAATGTGCTTCTCAAAATTAAGAAGTGTTAAATCTGCACGACTGGCAACATCTTTATTGTGCCAACCTTTGTGACTCCGTAAATCCTATTCCATGCCTCGTTATCAATTTCTAATCATCGCTACAACATACTATACATGGTGGTGTAATACCATGGACGACCTAAACGGTTAACTCAAATTCAAGGTTAATACAAATGCAGGAAAGAAGAAGAACGCATAATTCACAGAAAAATACTATTAACAATTTAGCAATATTTTAAACACTTTAATTTTGAGTTCACTTGCCTATGTAAATTAAATCAGCATTCAAAACTAAACAAACACGCTTCAAAACAGAAAACCAATGTTTTTGTTTATATTACCCTTGTCTTTCGATAGGTATCAAACGGGAAACAGAAAATTACTTGCAGAATGTTTAATTTATTGATAGATACAGCAATTTATTTTTATTTTATAATTGAACAATGCTTGAATATTTCAAGTTATAGGTAATTAAATTACGTATTGTTTTGGGTAAAAAAAAATTCCTACGTACTGGAACATCATCTTATGTCACGATTATTATCCCACACGTCTTCTTTTTCTTTTACTACCAGTAGAAGTTTTGCTTTTAATTTGCAATAAAAATGCTTCCGTCGTTCCGCAATAAGCATACTTAACTTTTTTTTTGAGGGGCCTAGTTAATACGTAATCCGATTGTTCGGGAGTTGACATTATATATTTCTACATACACTTATGGGAAATGAAATCCCAAGACCAAGAAGAATTTATGCTAGTGTTGCGTGCGTACGGGTTCGTTATGGATTGAATGCACAAGACGTTAAAAAGTTAACAAAATTTATTCTTTCCACAAGAAATAAATCAAAATGCTGAAATATTTCTTCAGAGATATTCGCACTAAATATCACGATATCTCAAACGTTAAACAGAATTCACTTTAAAACAGATAAACTAGTTCTATCTCACAACGAAATCGCTACAGCATTAGGTAAACAAACAGCAGTTCGCTTTAAACAGCTGCAACTACAACTGAGATGAGGTGTTTCAGTTCGGCTTTTATAAGCTTTTTAATTATCACTAGAACAATCTCGATTTTTCTGGATGGCAACAGTAATTACGAGATATTTATTTATAAAATATTAAATGCACGCGTTCTTTCATTTTTATTTTTCTGACGTAGCTTTCTCTTCAAAAGTCGTCTGCATTACACGGGAAAATAAAGCAATTTTAATTACAATTCTAAATAAATAGCCAAATAAATATGAAATCCGTAACACTAGATAGACGAAATTTGGGAGTTGCGTTTTCACATCTTAAACACGAAGTCTATTGGTATTTAGAGTAGTAAGTGCCGCGCTAGTAGAGTCTCTATTAGCATACAAATCACGTTTACTTTAAAAACGAGATATAATTTTTTTAATTTAAATAAAATATAATATAAATAATATAATTTAATATAATTGTATGTCAGTATGATATAGTATGTTGAAGAAGTATTGGTTCAAAAACAAAAGCCTGTTTTTACCTTCTGTACACAACTGTTCCTTTTAAACTCCCCATACAATATGAACTCCCACCTTAAGAAAAATGCAATTTTTTTCATATAGAATTATCATTATTACTAATATTAATATTATTATTTATATAATGGGGTGGGGTTTTATTTTTTAAATATTTAATGGAATGTTTAGTGCACTTCCCAAAGGCCAGTTACCTCATATAAGAAACAGAGGCCTTTTCTAATAACTTTATGAGTATTCCATGGCCATTGGTGCAGAACGGGTTCTTCCAGTTTTGTGTAAATTAAAGAATTACAAATGAAATTACAACAAAAGCAGGCATAATTCCAATAAGAATACTGTAAAATTTATGATGTTAAAATATTAGTTGCAAATGTCAAAATTAATACACGGTGTTTCAAAACAGCCCAAGGATATCGATCAGATGAGCTTCACAACAGTTCGGAATCAATCGAGAGACTTTGAAACAAACTGTTGTTCACGCTCTGCAGCTCTTTCCGCATAAAATTCAAACTCATCAACCATTCGGCGCCATTACCATTGAATAACATTTTTGTTGACCTCTTTCATTTGGATAGGTACGTCAATAAGCAGAATTGTGGAATTTGGTGGATTAAAAATCTGAGTGTTTCCACCTCAAACGCATTGTTTCGTATTGTTCAAGTCTCTCCCCCTCAAACGGGTAACTGTTTGCTGTGTAATGTCTAGTCGCGGAATAATCGGTGCGATATTCATTGAAGGCACGGTGACTGCTGAATGTTATGTCAAAATTGTAGAAAATTATTTTATTTCTCTTCACCAAGGTGATTCAGATTTCGAAAATTTTGGAGGTACCGAGAGACCACTCGCTTGGCCGCCATATTTTCCTGATCTTAATGCTTCTGGCTCATTTTTGTGGGGCAATATTAAAGATGATGTTTACGCAAATAACCCCAAAACCATCTCTCTGCTCAAAACGCTATTCAGGAATACATCGAAGACATCAATGTCTCGATATTTCAGCGAGTTTTTCAGAATTTGGCACTTCGTCTATGCCACATCAGAGCCATTGACGGCAAGCATATCGAACATGTCACAAACTGAATGCGAATATATGTAATTACTTTTCAAATTTAAATAAAGTTTTTGAACTCAGTAGTTTTCGAAAATTTTATTTTTTCTTTCGTTTAGCTCAATAATTGTCACCCTGTATACACATGTGTGTGTGTGTGTGTGAGAATGTAAGATATATAATATGAAATAAAACTAATGACTTTAATTTGGCAATAGTCTCTTTTATTTCTCATTTTAATTTGGCTACTTTCCCTTCCTGCTTTGAAACTACTAATTGTTTATAATGTATCAATTTAAAATGCGTCATCTCAAAATTAATCCGCTTCATGCCATCTTCTGAAACGCGCGTGACATATATTTTTATTTAATCGCAGATCAAAATTTCAGCAAAGAGCTGACACTACATATATATATATATATATATATTGTTGCTAAAAATATACAGTAGTTTCTATCTTTCTTCTAACTCTGTTAGCACATGTAAGACTCCGCTCTGTTTCGTCCATTATCTAAAGATGTGAATAGCTATACAAAATTGTGGGCTGCTTATCGCACCTAAAATGATGTGTGATTGAGAATGTGTATCTCAAGAGTGCTCAGCAATAAATTATGTCTTGTCTAGACCACCTTTGATAGTTTTTTCCCCTCCGTTATGCACGTTTGACGCAGCTCTTGTCACGTTAGTAAAAGAAGTTATCATTCATTCTATGTACGCAGAAAAGTATAAAATACTTACATATTATATTACAGATAAAAAAAGTATTTCTATCAAAAATAAAATTAGGTTCTGCATTACATTTAAACAATTATTGTCTCTTTAACAAGATTTGCCAGAACAATATCGTATCTTACTGTACAAAATATAAGCTTCAGAATTAAGATTTCATTAGCTCGAAACTTATTTCCAACTTCAACTTCACCTCAATACTCAGAAAGTGCCAGTAATGTGCCCAGATTTACTGTTTCTAGGCAGACTTCTCATCCACATTTTAACTATCCATAATATGATGATCCAAGACCATTCTATCCTAGATCTTATTTGCCTCAAAATCACGTCTACTAATTAAACTCTAATAAATTCTTTAAATATCTCGATGATAACACAAAACTCTTTAATGCCCGTTACGTATGATGACATGAAGAGGATCAATTTTGAGAAGACGAACTTCAGATTCATATATTATAAACAATTATCGGTTTGCAAGAATGTGAAGTACCAAAATTAAACTTCGGCTTAAAGCTAGATTGCTGCCAGCTAAGTCAAAGCTATCAAAAATGTAAACATTTTGAAATAGGCACAAGTAGTGTGCCAAGTTGTCTGTGGCCGCAACATGTTTTATAAAAACAGATAATATTTATTCTGCGTCGGCTACCAAGTTTCCTATTCATTAGAATCAACATTCGACGCAATCAAAATTCTTGCTGTTTTTTACTGATTCAACATTCTACGTTTCTATAGCACCATAATTTGTAAGTTAGTTTTCGTGACGTATATCTAAATTCTTTCTACTAACAAGAAAAGATCTGGCATTATTTATTAATAAATTTTAATAGGATTTTCTATGTTCATTAATTCTTCAGAAATTGGAAAACCCGAACTTAGTGTATATTCTAATTTGTTTTTCAATAATTTCATTCTTCAAGGAGTTTAAAGTTGATTTCTTACATCGTTGTAATTCATTGGCATTACTGATAATATATTTTCAGTTGCTGCTGATAAATACGGAAGACGCAGTACAGCTTTAACTAATAGAAATGAATTAAATGCTTTGTTTTCCTACACCATTTTTATTTCAAAATCGTCAAGCCAAGAAAACTGAATTCTTAGTATTTTTTGCGATCTACAGTTTTCAAATCCTGTCACTGTTTATCGAGCTCTCTAGTATTATTATCGTTAGCAGATTTTAAAAATTTTCAATACGCGCATTATACTCTAGAAACAGTAAATAAGAATTATGTTTGCAAAATCATGGAATTTTTATCGTTCAGGTTAAAGAAATGCCACATCTTTACTCAACTGCTTAAAAAGTGCATGTATAAACATTTGTTATATAAGCAAGAATTTCTCTTAAAAGTCAATGAATACAGTAATAGAGTACAGTAACAATGATCAACGCAGTGACAGAACTAATAATGAAACATTACAATGGCCAGAAAGTATACATACCTCACTACGGAGTCAAATGGAATAATTAAAAAACAACGAGAAAAGGAATGTGTTTATTAATCTGAGAAACAGTTTAAAAAAATTAAATTAGAAAAACTTCGGGAAATAAAACAGCATTTTATACTTAGAGTTTACAGCGTAAGCACACTTAATATCAAATGATAGTAATTTCAGAAACATAAAAACAAAACAAAATTCCACACGAAAACAAAATAAATTTAACTTAAGACAGAAAACTTATAACAGCTGTTCTAAATGGAAACGAACTTATAAAAACTAGTTCCCGAATCAAAACACATATGAAAATATTTGTATTGAAAAGTCTTTATATGTTCCATCTTAACGTGAGTGTATGTTCTGCATCTGAGCTAACATGGATATGGAATAGATCTATTTGTGAATGGGTGCAAAGGTTTATTGCAGATGCGCTGAACTGTTAGGTAAAGGTCGTCAGATGGAGAAAATATTTACTAACTGATTTCGAAGTCAAAGAAAATGCCATTATTAAAAAAATGAAAATAAAACATGAAAGCTTTCAGATTTTACATTACGCCCAAAGGGACTTTTCTCTAACGTTTTGTGTGTTATTATTATTAACACACAAAACGTCATTATTATTAACATACAAAACGTCAAACTTTGTTTTTTGTTCTTTGCACTTAAACCATAAAATTCAATTCAACAGCAATATCTCACAGTAATTTTAAAATGAACATATCCTTAGAATTTCCGATACACAGTCTCACGCGCTGGAGATAATTTTTTTTCCGTACAGTGTTGCCATTGCTCGCTTTAAAATCTTTGAGTTTGTTAATCAAGAATTCATTAAGTGTTACAAAATATGAAATCGATAATATAACAAATTCGAAATTAGGGCTTCCAGATGCCCATATTCGGTGGAAGATTACGTTATTCAAAACTCGATGGCTCTAGGTACTGCTGGTTTATCACAATGTGAGAATATACATTTATGCAGATTCTTCATTATTTAATTTCTTTAAATGTAACACAGAGCGATAATATTTGGTGCCAACAATTTTAAAAGTGATACGCTGTTTATAGTGATTCGAAGCAAAATACCAAAACGAAATCATTAGTGCTTATGGGCTAACGCCTTTTGGGCTGAAAATGGAAAAATTATGAACTCGAGAAAGGTGAAAGAAAATATGCAAGATAATTATTGCGTAGCCAATCAGTTTGATGATTAAAAGTTAGCGGTTAGACACAGAATTCATATGAATGCCGTAAGGATTAGAATTCCTGCCCTGTGATTTTGTGGTATATTGATCAGCATATTAATCCAATGCTGCGGGCTGCTTGACTTAGCTTCCAGTCGATGTGGAGTTTTGATGCCAGGACATCGAATGGTTACAATAATCTGTTATGTTATGAAGTTATGCTTCATAATATAACAGAATATTGCAAATAACAGAATATTCCATTAACATTGCATCTTTAAGCATGGATATTTTAATGCGCGTCGTTTCTTGACACTTCTTACTGGTATTATGTTAGTAGCGTAGTAACGCAAAGGCGTTACAATGTCTAACGGTTCTTTGCATCGAATGTCTTTGAATACAAATCACTTTTCAAACCCCGTTTTGAATCTCTCGTGAAAAAAACGCTCCTTTGGGCGTAATATAAAATCTGAAAGCTTTCAGATTCCTGTTATTATTTTTTTTAAAAATTTAATGTGAACTTCATGCCAGCTGTAGCACCTGCATTATGTCATATTGCTGGTAAACGTTTTCCCTCGGAAAGTTCTCGAATCATTGTTTGCCCATCTCATGTCAATATTTAATGTATTTTGCATTAGGCGCTTTAGAATTTGCCCAGAAATTAAGTAGACGCAATCCATTATTTTCATGCATGTGGTAATTTGCTAAAAATTACGAATTGAAGAAAACAAAAGATGTACAAAACGAAAATGTACAATTTAAATGTAGTGTTAACAAAACTGTTGACAAATTGTTAGAATACGAAGTGGGAATTGGTTCAAGAAAAGTCCTTTGCCTTATTAAGTATAGGTTTTACGATGGAAGAGACAGAATGAGAAGAATAGTTATTTGTTTGATATGATTGCCAAACGATTCCCCATGAAAATCTTAAAGCCACTTAATTGCCACTTAAAAAAGCCACTTAATCGGCCTGCTGGCATCAAAAATATATTTCATCATCAAAAGGTACCAGCAGATTGTCGCCAGTGCGTCGGCGGGTGCAAGTTAATTTTCAAGTAGTATTTTTTTAAATTGAAAGCAGCTGAGAATATTGATTTATACGCTTTGATCATATATGCGTTAAAATACTAATGTAATCAATTGGGACATTTTAACCCTACTTTTCGAACACATCAGGGATTAAGTGTCTATTGGAGGAAATCCATACGGATATATATTGCAGCTATAGGTTTCCTTGTATGTACGCTTTTCGTTAGAAACCATCCTTCACTTTACGGATACAACTCTCTTTCCCCAAAATTTACTAATTTGCGAAACTAGTTAAAGGCATTTATTTTTGTTACGTCAATATGTTCCAGTTCAATTGTTACGTCAGTCTGAAATACTATTTTCAGGGTGCCGTATATCGTATCTACCAGCTAGAGTTGGCAACCATACCAACTCATATGCTACACGATTATGTGCATGTATCGCAGACCTAACTAAATCCGTGGAGAGCTAGGAATCAGGCAATTGGTTAACTATGGATCGTTGGTCGAAATAACTGTGTATTCAGCGGTAGGAGCCTTCCTTGAAACGTGTTGTGCCACAGACAGTCAGCAATATTGCGAAAGAACAATAAAAAATGCCAAAATTGTAGGTTCGGATAACGCCTCTTTGGGCTAATAATAATAAAAAATGCATTTACAAAGTCCTTTTCAGAATGATTCATTTTGATAAATTAGAAATTAAAACACTAACCAGTAGCACATTTGTTGATCAGAGCAGATTTTGCACACTTAATCTGCAAAACTTACTAAAAATAATGAATAAATACATCCAGTGTGTTTTCATCAAAATAACGTGTAATTAACATAGTAAATAAATACTATCTTCAGTGTCTGTATGTAAATTGTACGAAAAATATCTGTATGTACATTGTATTTATCTGTATGTATCTGCATGCAAAACTATCTTCAGTACTAAGTATCTGTATGTAAATTGCATGTGACATAATGAAAATATCTATATGTAAATAAAAAAGTGAGTAATTTAAAATATAAGCGATAACTACAGTGAGGTAAATCGACTTTTTCTTCACATTCGTATAGGCATATGTTAATTTGGGAGTTATAAGTTGAGTTAATGTATAGTAGTAAGATAGTTATATCATAAAAGTCTCTAAAAGGAATGAAACAAAAGAAAATATAAATTTAGTACTTTTCTTTCAGACTTTAGTATCTTGTCGTTGCATAATACGAAATATTTTGTTTATTCTTCTCTTAGCTCGGTGGTCCTTCTTAGCAGAAGCCTTTGGAGTGTCCCTAGTATTGTGTTTCACGAATATAGAATTGTTTTTTAGAAACTGGAAATGTAGACTAAGTCAGAGGAACTCATACGCGTAGGATAAAACGAAATGAAGACAGATATTTAGCACTAATGGCCAGAAAGCAGAAACCGCAACAAAAACGTTACTTTTTTACAGTAGCAGTTTCTGAGGATTTGTGCCACCAGTGATTGAACTCAAACTCTTCTCTCTTTTGGTTTGCATTTATTTATAGCTTGTGTTTTTTTAGCAGTGCTCCATCATGCTGCCTGCAAAAGATAAGAAAGCGTCTCTATTACAAACGAAATGAATGGAGCAATATTCTCGTTTCATATGAGTTCTGCTTTAGCGTATCACCTGACAACAAATGGCTTACATTTGGAGAGAATGAGACACTCGAGAATAATTCTGCATGTATTAACAAAAGTCTCTATTTGGAAAAGGCGGAGTGATGGTCTGGACTGATATCTCTATTAATTGTCGCATTAACCTGTACATCACCGGGAATGGGCTACTGACAATCCAGCGATACAAGGATGTGATCCGCAGACATTTTGCGGTCTTTTACACTGCATCATTCGTGATTTAATTTATTTCATGCTTGATAAAATAAGACCACGCCATTTGGCTAATGGACAGATTTCTCTTCTATGAAGGAATCATTTGAATGGATTAGTCAGCATGTCCACAAAAGGTAAACTCAATCGAATCTATTTGGGACATTCTAGGCAGAAGGCTTGGTGGTCGCTTATCTGTCTCATAAATAGTTCAGCACCTGACAACCGTTCTTTAACTGGAGTGGCAGAGAAGATCCCAGTCTCTTCTTCATTATCTTCTTGACGTCTTGTCTGACAAGTGTGCAGTATTGATTTTGGTGAAGGGAAACACTTTCGCACTTTTGTCCCAGTAATGACTTTTTTGTTGCATTTATGACACGCACAAAATATGCATTTTTTGTTTTCCCTTATTCTGTATGTGCTTCTCTTAGCTTACAATACCTACATATCAGCTAACGAAACATTTCTTCATATGCAGTTTATACCCAAATTCATAACACACCCGAAATATGGATTTTGATCCAGAGACACCTTTCTGTTTTTATTATAAATGAAGAAAGATAATGCTAATATTTCTCACAAACTTTTTATCCTCCCTTTTTCGGGGAGAGAGAAGAACCTTAACTCCAAATTTGAACGAATTCTGCAATTTAATTTTGCTTATATTTCTCAGCGATTCATAAATTTTTATAGAATAGGTTGGAAAATCTATGTCATTCTTCGGCATATTACAGTTGATGTTTGTACATCTACTGGATATCCAGATTTGGGGGAGGGGGATTTTAATGCAATTTTATTAATTTTTTAATCTTGGTATTAAAGCGATTAATAAACAATTACTGGACATAATGACAAAAAAGAGGCATTCCTTAGGAATTTTGATCGAACCCACTGGTCATTTACCAGTAATGGTCGCTGAGAATGATTTTTAATGTTCATCTTAGGTGTGAGCAATATTACAAAGCAGAAGAGCGGAATGATAGCCATAAACAAAGAAGATTTATAGAGACGTCAAATTAAACTCATACTTTCGTACTGAAAGTCAGTTTGCATTAGCCATCATGGCGTTAAGGATTATTAAATTGCCATAAATTTATTATTATTTTTTAAAGGAGTATAATAGCTAAGTGAAGGACGATGAGGCACGTTATCGCGTTATTAAGTACGTGTGTTAATATTACATGTAAGTGCAAAGTTGGAAATATCCTTTTACATCAATTCCATAGATCTGGTTCAACAAAGATTTAACTGAGCACGTACGTTTAAAACATTATAGAGATGAGACAACTGCTTTTGCGCATATGAGAATTGCGGATGATTATACCAGGTATGACACACGAAAACGTGGTGGTGATAGTGCTGTTCTGAAAAACATGCGTAGGATCATTTAACCTCTTTTATTCTTTATTCTTTTCAAAGAAAAAATTGTGAGATGCCTTAGAATAAATTTAATATTATAGTACATTATTAAATAAGCAACAAACAGAAAACTGGTGAATGGCAATTTATTGAAACACATTGGAATTTTCACAGATTGTTGAACAAAAGAGGCAATGCAACGCAGAATATTAAAGGAAAAACAACAATTATTTTTCAAATAATCAGTATAAACAATAACGTCACAAACCTGTGCTTCAAAATGTTTAGTTGCAAACATTCATCAGAATGGCGTGTGAGCACCTGTATACGAGACGCAAGCTTGGCAGCGACGATTCATGCTGCAGACGTGGAAAGTGCACTTTGCAGGATCTGTGCCTATTCTCGATCCTAGACATGTTTTCAAGTCGTTAAGGTTTCGGGAAGGATTGCAGAAAGCAAAAAGGCGTATGTATCAGACATACACTATTGGCTTCAAGGCGGGCGAACGCGCTGACCATTCCATTCCAAGCAGTGTTTCAAGTTCCACTTATTGGTTGACAATGTGAGCTCTTTAAAATCATGCGTTATAGTCCAAAATATAAAGATGTTAATATTAATGGAACGCTTTGAAATAGCTGAGTTTGTTAATCAAAAAATTCATTAAAGTTTTACAAAATATGAAATAGAAAATAAAACTGATTCCAAATTTGGCCTTTCGGATGCCCATATTCGAGTGGAGGACTACGTTATTCAAAATCTGATGTCTCTAAGTACCGCTGTTTTTTCACAATGCGAGAAACATACACACATTCATGCATATTCTTCATTATTTAATTTCTTTAATGCAGGGCTCTAATATTTGGTGGCAACAATTTGAAAAGTGATTCAGACTTTTATAATGAGCCAACGCAAAATTCCAAAACGAAATTAATAGCCCCCAATAATGAACAAGGAAGATGGATTGGAAACAGAAAGGATACTATTGGAAAAAAGAAAAGGGAAGAATAAATTTTTAAAAAATTGCATCTTTTCCATAAGAGTTGGGAGCAGCTACTACGGATGCCACAACACTTGCAGAAGAGCAGAGTCTCCACCTCCACTAATTCTTTCCAATGTAGCAGATGCAAACTATATAAATTAGTATTTCATGAAATAAAAAAAAATATTATCGGGTTGGCAAGAAAGTAATTTCGGCTTTTTAGTGTGAAATAAACCTCAGCTTTTTCTATACAAAAAAATGAACTTTAATCAGTCAAGTATCATCTGTTCTGTTCGATGACATTTTGCCATCTTTATGGTAACTTCATGATTCCGGGCGCGTTGTCTTTATCAGCAAAAACCTCAACCAAATGCACTTTGAAGTCATCATTATTACTGAAATTGTTACCATTTAAGAAGTTTTGTAAACTGGGATATAAACTGTATTCCGATGGTGCAAAGTCGGGGCTATTTGAGGAATGTGACATCACTTCCCAACCAAGGTCCAATAATTTCGTACCTATTGCTAAAGACGCTTGAAACCTCGCTTTGTCGGGGTGGAATACGATTCTTTTGCGATTTGCAAATCTAGCCTTTTCTCTTTGATTTTTTCCTCCAATTTCATAAGCTGTTGGCAGTAAACACCTGAGCTGCTCCTTTGTTTGTTTGGAAGTAGCTCAAAATGCACAGCACCCTTCATAATCCCACCAAATTGAGAGCATGATCTTTTTCTTATGCAGTTTAGCTTTCTATATGATTTGTGCTGACTCAGCATGCTTGAACCATGATCTTTTTCGACTGATGTTAATATAGACGATCCATTTTTTATCACCAGTAATAATTTGTTTCAAAAAGGTGTCGATTGTTTTACTTTTGAAATACATATCGCAGATATAGTTTCGTTGTGTTTAGTGACATTTCTTTCAGTTCATGCGGAACATAAATATTGAGCTTTTTAACGATTCCAAGACATTTTGTGTGATTTCCAGTTATTTTGTGTGATACATTTAACCTGTTTGCACCCTCTCGCACAGTTATATGACATTTCAATTCAATTATGGCTTCAATTTTGTCCCAATTAACTTCAGAAGTTTCGCTAGAACTTTGGTCATCTTGAAGTGAAAAAAACCAATTCTTACAATGCATTCTGTTAAGCAAATGACACCATTAAATTTCACATATCTCTTTATGAACCTCAGACGCTTCTTGCCTTTATGAACATAAAAAAGTAAAATACGTCGAAAACGTTTATTTTTTTGCACCCCATATTAAAATTCACTTTAAACTAACAGTTGTAACCAAAAATACGCGGAATTAGTTTCTGTAGCAACCAAAGGAGTCAGCTGCCAAATCTCAAAAGGAAAAAGAAATATAAGATTGACAGAAGGATAACAAAACGAGCATAACGCTATCTATTAGTGCAGACCGAAATTAATTTCTTTCCACCCCAATATTTTCGCATTTCATGATACTAAAGCAAAAAAAAAATATATCTCACTTTTCCATATGCTTTATTTTCATAGTTTCATTCATTATATGGAGTATAAAATAAAAGTTCGTACATTTTAAATTAAATTTTGTTTTCTGGGAAAAAACCTGCAATTAGAGAGGAAAATCTAAAGAATACTTACGGATTTTGTTACTAACTTTAATTAATTAAATTACAGAGATAAGACCAAATTAATATGATTAAATACTTCATTAATTAAAAAAAAAACTCATATTCACGAATCATTATATAGCTTCAAATGCTGTGGTCATATAAAGCAGATACTGGCTGAAAAAATTAGCTTTAGTTTATAAATTGAGATTCCGCTAAACAATACCTGTTGACAATGAAAGTGCAAGGCAATGGTCCAGAATCTCATTTTTGAATAAACATACATAAATATTGAAATGCAAAATTTAAAATCTTATTTCTGTTTCGAACTGTACATTTTAAAAATACCAGATGTGGACACAGCATGAGCTCCTTGTACGCCTTATTAAATTAAACACATTTTTTTCTCCACTTTATTTTACTTCATCGAATAATCCTAACTTAAGGCAAGTTGAAAATGAGATCAAAAATTACAAATTTTGAAATTAAATATCCCAGTCAATTTTTGTCGTACGGGAATTAAACTTCTTCTAATTATATTTCTTCATAACAAGTATAAAATTTTCTCAAATACAAGTATAGAAAGTGGGAGATTGCATTTAAAGTTAGATTTCGTTATTTTGTCGAAAACAATTTTTTGTTAATTCGACATTGTCAAAACATGAGTATTTTGTTCATTTAAAACACTTCTGTAATTGGAAGTATATGACTACGACCAACGAATGCAAATATAAAGGGCAGGTAACGACTTTTCAGCCGATAAAGGGGTGGATGCATCTCTCTCTCTCTCTCTCTCGCTTTCTATATATATGTATATATATATATATGCGTCTTTGTGTGTGTGTGTGTATTTAATTTAGCAATAGCTCTTAATTCTCCATTTTTAATTTGGGTATTTCTTCTCTATGTTCTACAAATAGTAATAACTTTCTGGACTGTGTCATTTTTAGATCAGTCTATGTCACATGGCTTGCGTAATGCTGATGACGTAGCTAATTCGAAACCTGAACTCAAAATTTCGAGAACTGAAACCTACCTCTTAATAAGAAACCTACACCAAACACTTTTGTTGGTGAGCCTCCACAGTGAATAACTGTGTACTTTGGCTTCTGCCTCTCTCCTTATTAAGACGCTATTTCACGGTTCGTTCTGCTATCTTTTTATCGCAGGATTATCAGAAATAAAAATGTTCTTGAATAGGCATGATCGAAGTGCCAAGAAAATTGTGGCTGCAAATGCCAATTGAAATAAAGTTGAATATTTAATCTAACTAGGCTGCCAAGTTTCCTCTTCAATATGGATATGGGTTCTACTCCATCACACCTACGTCTTTGTCATCAGACATATATACAGGGTGTTTCAGCATAGCGGTTACAAACCTTTAGGGGAGATAGGGTACACCTAGACGATGAAAAATCATACAGCAATGCATGGTCGGAAATGCTTTCCCAGTATGATAATGACGCAGCTATTGGACGACGCACGCATACCCGTTCCGATGCGTTCTGCTATATGGTTTCAGCATGATGGAGTGAATGCATCATGCTGAAATTCAGCATGAACCTCCTCACTTTATAGCCTCGATATGCGTCTCAAAATTTCAGCATGAACTTTCTCATAGCCTTGATATGCGTCTCAAAATTTCAGCATGAACCCCCTTCAATTACAGCCTTGTTGCGCGTCTCCATCAGAATGCAAAGTATCCTCAACATTGAATCGACAGGAGTGATCTGGTGCATTGTCCAGCAAGATCTCCAAACCTCACTTGTATTGACTACTTTCTCTGGGAATACGTCAAGGCTGGTGTACGAAACCACCGTTAACAGTGTTGAGGAACTTGTTGCAAACATCGTGGCAGCTACTTGGGAAGTCTGAAACACGCCCAGTATTTTCCAGAACATCAGATCTTCCATGCGCCGGAAATGTGAAGCCTGCATTAAGGTCCGCGTCGTAATTTCAAACACCTTCTTTGATGACGATCGTTGTCTATGTTTCTTCTTTTCTTGCTTTCTGTTGTACTAAGCATAATAAATACGTTTTCTTCCCTGTCCTTCCTTTCTTGTCTTTTGCGTTGTCACTATCGCATCAGGAAAGCATTTTACGACCATGCATTGCTATGCGATTTTCCAAGGTCTAGGTATACTCTGTCTCTCCTGAAAGTTTATAACTGCTATGCTGAAACCTCCGCATACGTTTGGCCCCGCCAATTGCAATAAAAAGACGAAGTGCAAAACTAGATGTTATAGCATTCCGATATACAAATTTTCAACATTCTACGGCTAATCATTTCTGAGTTATACATACGTACGTGCCTGCAGACGTCACAAAAAAATCTCTTTTGAATAATTTGTCCTCACAAAACATTTGTCCAAATGGATTCGGAAACTATCAAAGTCAATATTTCTGTTGAAATACAATACCCGAAAAATTTCGCGATTACTTCCTTTACATCGTACGAGAAAGTAAAACTAGGATAAAAAAATATTCTAAATTTTGCCTATTTTAAATGCGGAAGCCTGGTGCATTACCCCATTTGTCCTTGCGTAAACCACGAAGATAGAAAACTAAATATTCATTCTGAAACTTCATGAGTAGCTTGCAGTTTCTAGTGACTTTAATGATTAATTCCAGCAATTTTCTCTTTAAAGGCGAGATCTCTATAGTGAATCACCACTTCAGTTTAAATTTATAGCTCATAATTCTGTTCTTGTCGTTAGTGCTAGGAACTAGAAATAAATTGGAACCTTTCTCATTAAATGTGTTTATCCAGTGCGCGATAAATCTATTTTAACCATGGATACACTGTCGTTATCGTGAATGCTCATTATTTTCTTCCGCGCGAGAAGGCGATGGGTAAAGGCGTGAAAATTTTGGATTTCGTCATCATGATTTTACGTATATTACAACATAACTTGTCAGTTGTGTTATGGCATTACAGACATCTATCTATTAATGTTGTATCAATTTGAGAAGGAAAACATTGACATCCAAATCATCATTTTATGCTTCAAAACAAGGGTGTGGGGAAACACACACTCATTATTTGTATTCGTCCTTGTAATAAATTGTTACTATGTTTTATGAGTTTTGGATGGCAGTTAAAAGACAACTAACAACAAAAGTATTTATTGAGTCTATTAAATACTTGTGTTTCACTTTCGGCGTTTAGAGGTAGATTCTGCGAAGATGTATATGTAATGCTATTCGAAAGAAACATTAATATAATGAAGAATAAAGTATTATGGATTGAAGCATGTTAAAAAAATGCTGAAATGTAAATTAGCAATATATAACATAATTAAAGTTATAATAAAATTCAAAGACCTGGGTATGATTACACATTACATTCAACAAAAATACACATTACCTTCTCCGATGTGAGATGTAAATATAGAATGTATATAAAACAATTCAAGGAATTTTACACAAAAATTAAAATATGCTATATAACTGTGGTGAAAGTGTGCGTTATTGAACAAAGAACTACTCTCTTTCTCTTTTGTGTGCATACTGGTTTTATTAATAATAACCAATTAAAAGCATTTACCATAACATATATATATATATATAATATATATATATATGTATATATATACTATATGTAAAGTCTCTTTCGAAAGTAATGAGCCCCATTTTCTCCTACCGCGACTATTCGTCGCACAGCGTTGCGGTTTGCACGGAAAGGTGGGTGGAATCTTGGGAACACGCGACCAGCGCCAGTCGGTTCCGAGCTCCTGGAGAAACACAGTGCCGGTTTCAGTGAACGCTTGTGTGAATGCTCGGTCAAAACCGAGATAGAAAAAACTTCGTTGGACAATGTGGTAAGTGGTGACGAATCTTAGATCTTCGAATACGACCCAGAAACAAAAA
>KK112715.1:68741-83826 GCA_000611955.2 Stegodyphus mimosarum | reverse complement strand
AAAAAAAAAAAAAAAAAAAAACAGAGCGCAGAGTGGCACGTGATGTCGTCCCCACGCCGAAAAAAAGCAAAAATGAGCAAATCGGGGATCAAAGGGATGCTCATTGGGGGCATCTCAACATTCCTCCAGCCGCCTTACAGTTCTGATTTGTCCCCGCCCAACTTCTTTTTGTTCCCGAAGATTAAAAAATCCCTCAAAGGACAGCATTTGGGGACCCTGGGGAACATCAAGACGGCTATGACAAAGTTACTAACGGACATCCGTGTTACGGACTTCCAGGACGCATATAAAGCATGGAAATCGCGTTGGAACAAATGTGTTAAAGCAGGAGGGATGTATTTCGAAGAATATTGAGTAAATGTACGAATCGATTTAATAAATTTCTTAAAAGAAAATGGGAGTATTACTTTCGAGACAGACCTTGTGTATATATATATAAAGGGTGGTTATAAAGAAACTTTGCTAACATCTGCTCTCTTAGCGTTCGTTCCAGTTAACCGATCGAGATGAGATTGCAAATATAGTTATTCGGAGTATGCGCTCGAAATTCTGTGAACGGCAACACAGGGGCGCTCACGGTTACGGTTATAGTTACAAAAACTCAAAAGTGTCAAATGCCAATGCCACCTTTTTCCGGTCGCAAAATGTTTAGCGCATGCGAAAACCCTAAATAGCGTTGGAACGGTACCAATATGTCCAAAAACTGTCGTGTTGTGCATACACAAAAAATAGTTCCGAAAACCAGCCAACGAAACACGATCTGAGCGCACGCAGAAAGTTTGCACATGACAGAGACAAAACGCCGCTCACTGATGACAACACATATCGGACAAAAGAATACGTTTATTTACATCAAACATTTTCCATATGAGTGCCATCACAGGCAAGTATGCATTGCATCGGGAGGCAGGGGAGAATACTGATGAATGCAACATGGCATTAGGGATTTTTGCAATCTCACGCCGTATAGAATCCTTTAAACCCGACAAAGTTTGCGGATTGAAGAGGTAAACTCTAGATTTGAGATATCCCCAAAACCAGAAAACCATAGGCTTCATATCGGGGTATCGCGGAGGCCACGGAAAAGGATAATGTTGTGAGATGATGCGATCACCACAATGCTGCTCCAGGACCCTTTAACAAACCTCGCTATATGTGGAGGTGCATCCTCTTGCATCCCAACGATGTCATTGAGTGCATTCCGCCTACGCATTTTCGGTAGTGGAGTTCATCCCATTTTGATAAACCAGTTTTATCAATTCACCACAAATTTCTCAGGAAGAGTAAATTCGTCGCAATGTGCGAGTTCCCGAATCAGGACTTCGCGTACCCACCTGGCATTTTATCGGTTTCTTACGCTGAATATCTGGCGATCGGCGTTCTGTGATTGGTATCTTGCCTCCCTTATATGCAAATTTTCTGCGTGCTCCCAGATCGTGTTTCGTTGGCAGGTTTAGGGCAGAACCCATAAGGTGTTCTCCTTCAAACTTTAGGGCAGAACTCAGTAAAGTCGTACTATATTACCTGTATGGTATGCCAGGCTCTTGCCAACGACAGGAACAATCTTGACTCTTTGCCACGATGAATTTCGTGTGGTTACTCTGATTTCAGACAAGCGAGGTTAGTCACAACAACAGCAACATAATTTCATCTTAACAGAAGGCGAGGTATTATCAGTGATGCACTCTAGGGATTGCATCTTGCCATCAGCTCTCTATGGCTACGAGTATATTGACTTCTTGCAGGATGAGTTACGTCGCTCCTGAAAGATGAGTTTCCAGCCACACGTTCATCCATGTAGTTCATGCAAGATTGAGAGCGTATACATTTTCACAAAACGTTTAAGTGCATTTTATCTGTAAGCGAGTTTGAGGAAGCAGCACATGAATTAGACGAAGTAATCCTATTCCATACCTTACCTAAACCTGCGATGTGAATTCTTTTGAAATATCTATACGCCTTTGGACATGAAAATGTATGTTCATCTCGTTGTTACACCAGATGAACTTCGCTAGTGAACTGAGAATGTAAATAAGCATGAGCGATGCCTATGGATTCACTGAATATGTAGATGATGCCATGAAGTACAGGCATATAAAACTCGAGGATGTATGTATTTTTCGAGGATGTATGTATGCTTGATGTATTTTTCTGCTGTTCTCGGTTGAGAGAAAATAACAAATACTGTATAATAATAGTTATATATTAATAAAATATTATATATTTATCGTAGATTAGTTTATTATAATTAATTATACATTAATAAAAGCTGGATTTCACTCAATATCGAGGCTGATATACCGCCTCGTATGCTAATAAAGTTACTTCAGGCAGTCTATTTACAAAAGTACCTTTTTAAAGAATGTTCAGAAATTGCCATCTCATTTACAGATGGAATTAACAAAAATTCAGTGAATTCTAAACCGGCGGTTCTCAACCTTTCAACTAATTCGTATCATCTAAACAAAAACTGAAAAACTATAATACCACCACTACATTTTACAATGATTATTTTTCAATTTCTCAATAGAAATATTAAAAAAAGTGTATTTTGTGGTTTGCACAACCTATTGGCTATTTGTATTAAATGTGCACACATAAAAAATATTAGATTAAAAATTGATTACCATTTTAATTATCAAAACTTAGGTTATAATACTTTAATTCTAAAATTTAGTGTGAAATTTTAAGACACATACTTTACATCTGGTGCTATTTCACTTAGATTTCACCGTAAATTAGGATCCACTTTTAATTTTGCTCTGAATTTATTTTTCAGTTAAAACATGGAAGAAAACCACTGTTCACACAAATAAGTTGCGCGAAAGATAAATAAAAATTTAATAGCTTTATTTAAAATGCTTTATATTTTTTTCGGTTCAGCCAAAAGTTAACAACTGTGTTATTTTTGAAATTTTCAGTTAGAGTTCAATCACAGGAAATTTCTCTCAGTTGTTCTTTTTCTTCACGAGATAAAATTTCACATACATTTGAAAAAATGGATTTCTAATCCAATTTTCTTTTTCACACTGGGAAAACACATGTCGAAATTATTTATCAATGAAAAACAATGATTTTTAATGTCGGATGTTAATTCTTCTTTTATTTTCAAATTATTTTTGGTTATGAAACTTTCCAAAAGTCGTAAAAAGTTTAAAATATTATTATCCAATTCTTTCATTTTTAGCCCGAGTTTCTTTTATCATTGCATTTATTTTATCTCTAATGGTAAACAAATGAACACTTTGTCTTTGTAATCTTAAATTTAATTCATTTTTAACTTTCCAACAATATGAGCTAAATATGCTAAACGCGTCAATCATAATTTACAAAGTAAACATATTTTCAATTCAAATTTTGAATCACAAAAGAAAATTTGAATTTCTGGTCAAAGCTCAAAAAGGAGATTTAATGCTTTGCATCTGCATAACCACCTTACTACGCAATATAACAAAAGCGTTTCATGTTCACTGCTTATCTCTTTGCATAATATCGTAAATATTCTTGAATTTAAAGCTCGGCATTTAATAAAATTAACAATTTTCAAAACTATTTTCAGGTTTTCGGGGATGGCTTTGGCTACTAAAGAAGCTTCACGATAATGGAGCAGTGAGTAAATTTAGTTTCAGCTGAGACTATTTTTATTTGAGATATAACACCAACGGAATGTTTTGTTTCTTTGGGTACCACCTATTTTTCACTTGCGTACCAGTAGTTGAGAATCGTTGCTCTAAACCAAATGTTCAGTGAATAGTTAATTTATACAATTCGCCTGCGTTATTCTTAGAAAGCTGAAAATTTGCGTCGTATGTGATTTTCATGTTTAGTAATACGTATTATTATGAATAATATTTCTCACTTATAAAAAATGAACAAGTCCCCAGCGAGATCCACAACCGACATTCATCTCATGTGTGTCACGATAATCGCTAATGTGAGAAACATATCTCCAGACATTCAAAAGCTGCTATCAGGAAAAAGATGCCAGTTGCAAGAAAAAAAAATACGTATCCACCTACTATCAGTATTTCCTAAGGTTACTTCTATTAGAATTCTGTTCTATTGTAAAAGAGCTACAGTATAAGGTTTAGATTTTATGCATTTATATACTTTTTGAATGCATCATTAAGCACGAAAGTGGCTTTTTTTCGGCCCGCACTATTTATTGTACATCGATTACTATTTGGTCCCCTTGAGGTAGTGATTTTGATATCCCTGACATCGTGCTACAGTATAGTTCAATGTTGTTTCCACTGTTATTAGTGTTTATCACGTCTAACTTGTGTTGTTCTATTTGTGTTTCCTGTCATCCGTTTTATTGCATTGTATTCCGTGCAGAACAATTCTGTATCCTTGCACGCCTGTGATATTTATTCACGTTGTAAATAAATTACACATTTTCCACTGTATGTTCATAAGCCTCTGTTTTTTTCTCAGATTATGGAACACCTTTCTGCAATTTCGGAATTCATTTCTCAGATACCCTATATAATTAATAATCTTTGTAAATTTATAAAAACTTGTTAGTATAAAATTAGTATGAAAGTAGTGCTAGTATCTATAAAAAAAGTATAGTATCATATAAAGATAGTATCATTTGTTTGAAAATAGATGATTATTTTCTCAGGAGTTTTCCATCAAAACCAATCTCATATATTTTTTCGTTCTTCAGTAAATCTTTCTTGCTATGACTTTACATGACACAGGTTTTGAAGGAACCTATCTGTGGAATAAAACGAGGAGAAGAACATACGAAAGAGAGATATTTACATCATTTCATGAATTCGCGAGTATGGGTTCTTTCTTTCTTTGGAAGTCTTTTTCGAAGAAAGCCGTAGTAGAGGTTATTCACCTTAAATATTTCCATTCTGAGATCTAAAAACACACGAAAAGTACATTAGATTTTATGCAGAAAAATGTACTGCTTAAAAACTGAAAGGTATGAAATTAGTGATCTTTAAAAAATATTGAGGATGCATTCGAAGGAAATAAGTTCCAACGGCGCCTTGTCACCTAGACATAAGAGACAAAGACGTTAAAAACAATACTAATTATTTGTTTAAAGGTAACTGCTACTTAAAATTTTCTCGTAACCGTCAGCGTCTGTTATGGCGCCAGTGTTGTTTGGAAGTTGGTGTTAGTCAAGACGCTGATCTATCATTAGTTAATAGTTTAATGCCGAAGCCATAACCTTAAAAAAGGAGATGAGAACAATAATGGCGTCGTAAATACGGATTTTAATTGGAAAAGCTACGCGATTTTTTGAAACTAGAATGTCATCTCAGCTTTTTCATCTGATGAATAATTCGTGAAGATGACATGTTTTTGTGCCCTTTTCTCTCCTGAAAGTTCATTGCAAGCAGGAATTAAAGAAGATTTAAATTGAGACCGGTGCACGGCGTCTTTTCCAGCCATTCTGCAAAATGTCAATGACCGTTTTATTTTCAGGGATAAATATCAGGAGAAACAATTGGTCATTTTTAGCAAGCGTACCGTAATTTTAAATCTACGTAAAGGAAAATTAATTAAAGAATTCACAAATAATAATTAAAAATATATCGATTTCCAGTAAGTAACAAATCATACGCAAACTGAAATTTTAGTTACCTGCCTGAAAAAAGCCGCGTTTAGGAGTATTGACTTCCAAAACGTTTGAAAATCAGCATACTGACATTTAGAATCAACTTATTAACCTAACTACTAGCAGCTTAACTACTGATAACTATTCGAGCATTTTCCGGTAGTTTAAACAGACAATTTGCAACATATATCTATATCTTATATACCAGGGGTTCCAAACCATGGGGAATTCCTCCCTTTAGGGGAATTTCACAGGTTCAGGGAAGATGCGGTCAACCTTTAATTTACTTGCTAAGTATTTTGTTTTAGTTTATGAATACAAATACATATTTTTATTCAAGTTTTGGTATTTATCAAAACTTTCTATATTTTTTTTTACTTTATAAAGCACATTAAAAAGTAATCTAAATTTAAATAAATGTATATATATATATTCAAATTTTTGGGAAGGAGGGAGGGAATGATCGTTTGGCAATAGTTTAAAACGGTGGATGGCGCAAAAAAGGTTGAAAACCATTGCGCGATATACTTAATTTTTAAAATACAGTACGCCAGAGTTATAAAATGTCACAGGGAAGCCTCTTTGAATGCTAATTCCAGATGAGTGATAATTACTTAAACGTCTGGATGAAATGATAGCGTTTTCTTCTTAAAACCAATTATTGCTTTTTGTTGGTTTTTAATGATTGCGTGAAGTTTAACAATGCTTCAATGTTATTTTTGCACTTTCTTGTTCGTCGTTTCTTGAGTCAAAATAATTTGCCTCATCGTGAAACTTTTGCAAATTCATTTATGTGAAAATAGATGATCATTTTCTCAGGAGTTTTGCATCAAAACCAATCAGATATATGTTTTCGTTATTCAGTAAGTTTTTCTTGGTATGACTTTTCTTGACACAGGTTTTGAAGAAACCTATCTGTTGAACCTGCTTAATTGCAGTTTCGTTATTGCAACTCATACATGTTTAAAACTATTTCTATTCCAATTTATTGGTGACTGGTTTAAAATTTTGTCGTAGCTGCTCGCTGAATAGAAAACTGACAATCGCAAATAACATTAAAATTAGAATCTCTGTAGCACTGCACAGTATCTAACTACAGAGATTCCTAAGGTTGATTGAAATAGGAAATGTGTAAAATGTGGAGTACCTTCGTTGAGATGCAAACAACGTACCTTCCATTTGCACACCGGACGTACTTTGCAGTTACACCACGAAATCACGCGATACGGAGGGAAAATTTCTTTACAATTCAGACTGTCTGGTTAATTAGGTATCTGAAATTGTAAACAGTTTGCGACTTTCCGCCTACTATTGACATTGTTCGGAAATCAGCGATTCACCATTTTATATACAGTGTCTGTCCAGAAAATTATGAGCCTGAATTTTTTGGGCTAAGCAGAAGGCCAAAAGGGCGGAGTTTACAGGCGGTCGGGTGGTGAAGGCTGTCAGCTACTCAGCCTAGCAGAAGCTAATTGTCCTTGAGCCTCTGAAGCGCACGAATCTCTCGTGAAGCATACACGCGTTTGAAAGTGGAGTTAGGTTTTTAGAATGCAGCAGAGCGTCGAGCAGAGATAAGCCTTAAATTTTGAGTAAAACTAAAACATTGGCTACTGATACACTTAAAGATATCTTACAAGAAGCCCACGGGAAGGATTCTTTGTCCAAGATTCAACTGTTTAAGTGGCACAAAGCCTTCATAGCCAGAAGAGAGGGCGTCGATGACTAACAACGAGTTGGCCATACATCAAGTTCTGAAACTTCAGTCAGTGCGCCTAAAATTAGAGCGCTTTTGGATTCTGATCGTCGGATGAGTATCCAGGTGATTGCGGAGACGTTGGGATTTATAAAATCGATTTTACATCAAATCATCAGGGAAGAACTTCAAATGCGGAAAATATTTGCCAAACTGATTCCAAGGATTTTAACCGACAGACAAAAAGAAAACCGTGAGTCCATCGCATGAATTGTTAGAGTGTGTAATAAGGGACCTAATCTTTTGAAGCGAGTGATTACTAGTGACGAAACATGTGTTTTTCAGTATCATCCTAAAGCAAAGAGACAGAGTGCAGAGTGGTACACGCCCCAATCTCCTCGTCAAAAAAAACTCGAGCGAGCAAATCAAAGCTCATGCCATGCTCATTGCTACCTTTGACACCAAGGAGTAGTGCACAAAGTGTTCGTGCAACCCGGACAGACATTTAATGCAGATTTGTGTACGGAAGTACCTCAAAGGTTGAGGAATCGAATCACGCGCGTCCATCCGGAGCTGACCAAAAAATTGTATTCTGCACCACGATAATGCAGCGGTTCACACATCCTTCAAAGTTTTTCAATTCCTGCAAAACACAACGTCGCCAAGCTTCCGCAACCACCGTACAGCCCCGATCTGTCACTGCCGGCCTTTGTCCTGTTCCCTCAGTTAAAATTCAGTTTGAAAGGTCATCATTTTAACAATAGTTGGAGAACTTTCAGAAAAACTTAACGCGCAATCTAGTTAGCATTCCTGTTGAAGACTGCCAGGCGAGCATCAGAAAAATTTGCAGAATCACTGGCAATGGTGTATTAATGCAGGAAGAGGTTATTTTGAGGAATATTAAATGTCTGTAAAATTATCTTCAAATAATCTAATTTTATGGAATCAGTCTCATTACTTTCTGAGCAGACCCTGTAACAGTAGTTCATATTTGCATGTGTAATGCAAATTACGGTTCATCATTCCTTAGTTGTTTAATTTCTTTGTATATTTGGCAGCACCGCGTGCCACATGCCTAAGACATTATTTTCGATATCTCTGTACTTCCATTCATTAAAACCCTGTGTTAACAGTAAAATGAAACACTATTGCTCTTGTAAAAATGAACATTAAGACAAAATGGTGATTCCATCATTGGAAATGATGAATTGCATCAAACACAAGGTAGCATTATCCTGTTATTTTATTACTATATCAATTATAAAAAAATCTACTGAATAAAAAAAATATGTATGATGCATTGAAATGTAAAAGAAAAATGCGCACTGATAAAATATATCTGCTTAGAAAATTATACACGCATATATATATATATATATGTGTATATATATATATATATATATATATATATATGTGGGAAATCAGAAACGCCAGCGAGGTGACGTCATCTGCCGTCAGCCCAGCGCAGCGCAAAACAGCTCAGACGAGTACCAGAGGTGGTGTGGAGCAGACGAGTTCCAAACGTGGGCGAGAACAGACGTGTTCTCAGTTGACTTGCCTTCCATGAAGTTGGAGGAGGGATGATGTCCCAGTTGTTGTTATAGAACCCACCAGCATTTGTGAATCCTGATCTTATTCCCGAGATTCAACAACATAAGCCAAAGTGTGAACTGTTGATTATTACATGAACAATACGTGGACTATTCTTAGTCTTGGGGTTACCGTTATCCTTAGTTATGTCAGTTTATCATGTTATCATCCCATTTTTATCATCTTTCATTCATACTAGTAATTTCGTAATAAATTCACTTTATACTTATCTCGTGCTCTTGATACTGTAATCCTATATATATATAGTTTAGAATAATGAGAAAATGCGGAAGAATATATCACCTTTCCTTTTATTGAGGTTTGTGTGCATAAGTTATTCAAAGGTGCTAATAAATTTATTAAATCATGTTAAGAAATTCTGTGACAATATTTGCTTATTTTGTCAAGACTAACTGTGTATTATGAGCCAAGTTTACACTTTGCTTTAACTGTCAATCTGTACTTAAACAAATTTTTAACTATTGTACTGTCGGTAGTTCTCTTTGTTAATTAAGCTTAAAATAAGCCATTAAGTTCGTGCAAGTCAAATTGGTATAGTCAAACTGACAAGTCAAATTTAATTTAGAACTATGCGTTAGCATTTTTTTAACTTTATACAATTTTATTTATCGTCAATCAGGACATAATGAAAATTAGTGAATGGGAATGACAGAAAACTCCTTGATTCATATTTTGAACAATTATGAGAAAACAATCTTATACAGGTACAAAAAGAGCGTTCATATGAAGAAGAAGTAAATGAAGAATGTGAATAATAAACAAATATTACAAGAAATCAGCTAATTGGAAACAAATCTAGCTTTCAATAGCATCAAGTATGCAAAGGAAATTTTGTTTGCTATTATTCTTATTAAAAACGTGTGAGAATAATTTCATGTTACGAAAGAGCATGCTGCAAGTACACATACTAAAGCGAAACTAGGATGTCTCGTGTTTAGCTTTGTTCTAACATACAAATTGTTGTTTTTCTATTACTCACTGTGTTTTCACCATACTGAACTGGAATTATAGCTAGTATATTACCAAATTAGTATAATGCTATAGAATTTTGCTAATGGTTGGATAAAAAGTAGTTCTTCAATAGTTCTGAAAACATTTTACTACCATATGTACAAACACTTTCATTCCCTCAATATAATCTCCTACTATGTCTATCTATCACTTTCAGCCAAATTATGGAAGGTGTCGAGAAGAAACAGAAGTAGACGTTCTGATGGTATATAGTGAATGCCTTCCAGTTATTTAGCAAAAGTCAGTAAACATGAAAAGGATTGATTGTATTGAAGGATTGGAAGCGTTTACAGTTAATGGTCATAAAATCTTTACAGAACTATTGACCGAATTACAAAGATTTTATTTGTATATCTCACATTAACCACATAACAGGTAAAACCTTTGGAATTATTATTTAACTTGGCTTACTATTCGGTGGAATTCTAACCTCAGTCTGTTAAGGAAAAATTATACCCAAGCATCAGTAATTTATTCCATTTTCGTTTATGACCAACAACATGAATTAGCGCCCCTGAGAAAAATATTGAAAAAACAGGTGTTGCGAGGTATATCCTTTTTACACCTATAAGCAGAAAATATTGTATAAGAAATGAAACACTTCAAAGGAATTTACCTTTTAAATTGCGATATGATTTATTTCTGAAATCTATTATGAAGTTGTAACGGAAGGTATTAAACTCCCTCCAGACGTTGCTGTCTCCAAAATTTCTTCTCCAGTTGCATAGCTTTTACAATTCTTTGAAGTTCGATCAGTGTAGCGTCACTACTTGTTTTCACTTTAGCATAATATTTCACAGTTATTGACTCTTGATTTTCCGACTCGTTATACGAAACGAATTCAGTTCTATATGAATGCTCGTTCTTATTGAAAGCATATACGTATTTGACTGGTATTAAGATATCTGTTATGCATGGGTATGATTTATGTTTTCTGCAGTAGCATAAAAGCATTACGCAAATTCAAACTAGGCATGCCATTAGTTACAAATAATTAAGAAATCCTATCTTTGTGATTTCTACCCCAAAAGGGACACTCGGAATGGAATTTTGCTTCGGTTCACTATAAATGGCGTATCTTTTCTGAAAGTGTACCACCAAATATCCTTGTCTTACTTTGAAGGAAATTAAATAATGAAGAATCTGCGTGAATATATGTATGTTCCTCGCCTTGTGGAACAAACGACGTTACATCGAGGCATCAAATTTTAGTTAACGTAGTCCGTCATCCAACATGTTCACCTGGAAGCTCGAATTTTGTTCAAATTTGCTTTATTATTTATTGCATATTTTCTAAACCTTTAATGAATTTTTTATTAACAGACTCAACGATTTCAAAGCGATCACTGTAGGGAATAAAATACTTTCATCTTCAGCGCGTGAAACTGTCTATCGGGAACTAAAAGATACGCTGTTTTTAAATATCTAGTGATTTTGCTATAGAACTGAATTTTAGGGAGCCCAAGTACGAAGAAAGTGATATTTAATAAAGAAGGTCAACAGATAAAAAGTTAATGATAAAAAGATAAAAAAAAGTTTGGTTATCCATCTTATTAAGAACACTGAGTTTTAATATGACAAACTGAAAAAAGATTGAAAAAAATACAAAAGTGTATGGCAATACTTAGCAATGCATAGGGAATTCTAAACATATCATTCTATGTAGCTTTAAAACATTTTGTGATTTTGTTGTTGAACTGTATGTGACGTAAGTGGGAAGAAAACGATGCTTAATAATAAAGATAAAAAGACAAAAAAGAGGAGGGTTAACAGGAGTGATTGCAGGAGCAGACTGATAGATTGCGAGCTCAGGGAGCGTAAAGAACCTTAACAAATCCTTTTGCGCAACAATTAAAATTTGAAACCTTCAGATGCGTTTAAGATTTCTCTTTTTACATATATATTAGAAGCGTATTTTACAGAATAATGCCATTTTAGCACCAGAGATGTTAATAGTCTTGATTCTCACCTTTTTTCCCTTATAACTCTTGTGGTCACATCGTTTTTCAATTAAAAAGATATTGCCACCAAATGTTATCGCTATGCATTATATTTTTTGAAGAACTAATGCAACGAACATAAAAAGTGCATGGCAACACTTAACACTGTACCAGAAGTTTTAAATATATGCTGTTTTTTAAACATTGTTGATACTGCTATTGAATTTTATGTTAATTATGATAATTTAAATAATGATATGGAACTTTGTATCTGTTGATTCGTAATTTTATAATTCAGAGATATAATACTACAGATCCACAAATTCAATTTTCGAGTCTTTCAATTACATATAAAGAAAAAGACAATCCTGTCACTTCCCGGGAGAATATATATATATATATATATACGATTACAGTTCTGTTACTGTTTTTCATACATGAATCTCAAAACATTATGAAGCAGTATTTGTAACAGTGAGAGATAAATGCGTAACTATAGTAACAAACAATGCAAATCAGGAAATCGTAATGGGTTACCAGCACAAAAATATCGCAAACTGTCAAACCATTTACAATGAAAGAAGAATAGCAAGTACTTACTGCGAAACGGAGCTTTTTCTTCGACATTATGTAATAGTATCCGTATATTTTAGTTCTTGAGCTTGAGATAAACTAGAATTGCAAGCATGTGTTGTGTCTACAGACACCTGCTTTGAAACAGCTTCTTCTGAGAGTAATGCTGACTTTGCACAACTGAATGGCTTCCATTCTCTGTTACTGGAGTACTGAATGCGCCGCAAGTAAAAATAGTGACGTTTAGTCACATGCTGGCGCCGCAAAATACACTGCAACATTCGCATAAAAAAGTGGAGGAAAAGCCCTCTGGATACAAGTATTCCCTCGGGAGCGTTGATTTTGTTCTGTTATGAAAACACTAAATGTTGTCTCGTTATTTAGGTTACTATTTTTTTAGGTTAATGGAAATGTAAAAAGACTCGGCATGCTCCTGTTTAAGTCTGAAAGTTCTTTTCGGTTTTCATAGTGTGGATAAACATATTTTTGTTTTTACAAAAACAGTGAATCCTGATTTAACGAATTTCCTCATTTTAATCGACTTTTCCCCGCTTTTGTCCACTGAAAGCTATTTTCCCTCCCCCGCTACTGTGAAAAAGGATTCCAGTCTGAAAACTTCCCATTTTGGGTATAACTTAGCACTTTATACAAAATCTATGTGCTTCGAAACTACATTTTTGTTTCAGCTTAGTCTTGCAGATAAATAATTAAGAACTCAAAAGATGGTTTAAAATAAAACTCTTTTATTTGGACTTCATAAACTACACAGCTTGCATAGGATAAAATAAATCGCCGCTTCTTGCGGGATTTAATTAAACATAACAGTCAAAGTAAAACTTAACTGATTAAAATAGGCAATTCGCAAATCCTGTTGTAAACTTCAGTTTAGGCCTTCTAATGTTCTTAACTAATGTTCATGCCGGTGGGAACCGACGAAAGTAGAATTGACAGTAAACATAAATATAATAAGATAATGGATTAAAACACATAAAATCATACAATTTCAATTTAAAAATTTAAAAAAACACTATAAAATCATAAAACATTTTGACATCTGGAATGATACATATAAAACGACTTTGAAAAAAATACTTCCTTGTTCTCTCTCAAAAAAATATCCTTCTTTTAGCACTACATAAAACTAAATATTCACAGATGAATAACACCGAAATTAAACTTTAAAAAAATAGATTTTTAAAGTTCTGAATATTTGTTTCTTCGTTTGAACACAGAATGGTTTAAATAGAAAATATCAAAATACAGTAAACCGTCGTTAAACTGAATCCCAAGGGTCCGAAAAATCAAGAGTCCGTGTTAAAAAAGTTCGTGCTAACTGGGGACACAAATTTTATCTTTAAAATAATTTTTTCTACACATTAACCATTTACAGTAAGTAAGTACAAATATGTACTACAGCATATTATGTATTTTATCATAGAAAGCACTGCAGTACTACATTAGCTACTGTACTCTAACTTAAAAAATATATTCATAGATCATTTTCTGGTGAAAAATTCCTGCATACACTGTAGACAAGATCGAAGATTATTGTAAACTTCACGGCCAACTGTACTCATGGCTTCCGCAAAACTACCGGTCAATTCCGATGTTGCAGTAAAACGTTCTAAAGCACTCAACGTATGTAACACTTCCTGGCGAGTGGCGGAATGATACTGTCCTTCTAACTTTCTTCTGATTGCAATTCTTGCACCTCAGACACAACTGCTTGTTCATCACATCCCACTGGAGCACAATGGCAGCATCGTCATCCGCGCTAACAAACTCCTCAAAACTAACATCAGAGTTCGCAACGTCTTACAGAATATTCAGTTTGTTAGGTGAAGTGATCAGTTGTCATCGTATAACTTGTTAACGGTATTAGCATCTTAATGTCCCCAAGCACTGCTAAAACAGTTCTGCGTGTGTTGTGATGAGATGGATTTTAGCTTTTATTGCATTAAACGCATTTTAATTTAGCGTTTCTACTTCCCTTTCAGCAGCGCGTATTGCAGGCTCTTACAAGTGGCTTGCGATAACACTTCTTCATAACAGCAATAATGCATTTCTCCAGAACAAAAACTTTTTAATTTAAACTCAGTTGAGTGCGAGAATTTCATAAACTTGACATCTCACTAAAAATCTTGTTTCAAAACCCAAATCTGCTGGATTTCTTATTACAAGATGAATTAAATTATTGTCCGAGAAAGAAAAATTAGTATTGTTTTTCTTACTCAACTGCATATTGCTGTGGAGCGCAGTTCTCCGCCTAAGTGCGGAATCCAATTAAATGCAGAACCAGACTTTCGCCTGAAACTATTTTCAGCTGAAGCTGAAATAAGACAGCTGTGCCAAAAAATTATATCATATGGGTGTCACTAAAAGTTTTTACGCTTATGTAACTGAAGATGGTAGTTGCTTCACATTCGATGAATGATTCAGTCGATGAAAACACAACAATTAGGTTTTATTCAATGCATTAATTTCACATTAAGAAGATAAACCAAAAACAAGAAACTGGCGGCATGTGTGTGTCGCGACAACGTAACCTTTATCACCACATTTCATCCTCAACTGTCTATTAAAGGCCTTCATCCTTGTCTGGTTTCTTTGGAGCTCGCGAAGTTGACTCTTCGCTGGTCGACTCCAACCCAGAAGAGGGAAATTCCGTACGAGATC
>KK112715.1:0-68720 GCA_000611955.2 Stegodyphus mimosarum | reverse complement strand
CAGCAGGAAAACAGTCTGAAGTTCTTTAACTAAGCGCTGTTCGAAGAAGCACTTCCAACCTGGAAATCCAGTGTTGTATCATTACCGCTGCTACCGTAACAGCCTCTTGATAAGGAATAAAATACGCTTCAGGCCACTTAGTGAAGCAATCAATGACAACCAGGATACATTTGTTGCCATCAGCAGTTCGTGGCAGAGGTTCCAGGCTGTCAAAGGGGATGTGCTCAAAAGGTACTCCTAAGAAATTTGTTGCCTGCGTAAGGATTCGCACTAAACTGAGTGCACACAGGTCCGATGATAGGTTCATAAAATTTATTTTATCAAAAGAAACACTTCACAGTTGTAGAATGTTCCAACAGAAATAATCCTACAGGTGTTCACAGTATCACAGAGTACAATCAATAGTCACAATCATTAAAAACGCTAAACACATTGCAATCCAAAGGGCATCTAAAAGGAGAAGCTTTCAATAATCCGAAGTCGCTCGGAACTAACAACTCATCGCAAATGCTCTCTCCGGTCTAGTATTCACCCGGTCATCGAAATATTTCTAACACTTTCTGTTTCTCGAAATTACTGAAAGACAGGCTGAGTACGGTTAGGGAGTATCTAAAATCAGTTACGCTTATTCAATTGCAATACCTATGACGGTGATACAGGGACCGGACTAATATGTCGCCAAATGGTCTTATAGGGTGGCGAATTTTGTCGAGAAATCGCCAAACTTTGGCCACGAAAATTAGCTCCAAAATCGTTTCCCCTGTATTCTTACTTTTCCCGCAAGCTACGCTCCTTTAGATTTGCATGTTACATTATACAAACGAAATACAACTTTCACCAAAATTATCTATCTATGTACAAAATTTGCAACACTTAATTTAGGCCTGCTGTTGCACTAGAATGCACTCCCATTGCACTGTAGTTAGTAAAATTTAATTGAAATTGTTTTCTGTAATAAATAAGAAAATTACTTGATGATGATAATAAACGGATATGCACTTCAATTTAATTTGATGTAATGAGTAAACTGAAGGCACCGTGTTTATTGAGTTGTATTGCAGTGTTTTGCTCTCAACAATAATCTTCTGTAACCCAGATGTTTTGTTTTATTAAACTTTGAAATAACCTTTTCTGTGCGGCAACGTTTCTGTTTTGACAACGATGAGAATAAACTGAGATATTATGGCAAATCTGAAAGTTAAAAAAAAAATTCATTCCATGGGTGTTATGGAATTGTTGGGTATCTTTTACATTCCTTTCCTTTACTATCTTTCCCTTCTTCCTCTCTCCTTATACTATTTCTATTATTAACTTTACTAACTATGGGTTGAATACCTATTACACTACTCTCACTTTTACTATATATTTTAGCATTATTAACAACAAAGCTCTGTCAATTTCCATTCTACGTCTTCTAATTCTAGAAAGACGTGTAAAGCGTGCCTGCGAGATCAAAACGTAGCCCTTGTCAACATGAGTGACCTTTCTGTAGCATTGTGGAAAACCTTGAATTCAAGTGTGGTAGAATATTTCAGAATGCGTGTCGAGGAAAGCATGAAGCGCGCTTTGCATCTCATTTGTGCTTCTGAGCGTTGTTTCCTAAGACGAAACTCAACTTATTCAGTTCTTGAATACTTTAGGTGCTAAATCTATTAGAACCGTCAGTTATCAGATAACTTATCGTCCCGTCTATCTTCTAACTACCTAGAATAGTAGTACTAATACAGAACAACAAGTACAGAACAACATAGTTCTCTGCATTAAGAACACAAATCCAATGTTTGCGAGCAATTCAGAAACATAAGTTCAATTCAAAAGAGAACATGAAATACAAATTCAAAGTGCCTTATTCAATATTGGCTCGACCTTAAGTGTTAGCTAAGACAAAGCTTTCCACGGTGTTTGCCGAAGCTCAACCAGAAGGGCAGAGAATCAGAGTGAGCTTGTGGTGCAAGCATCTCTTTCTAACGTCGAGAAATCTGCTTTGCAGTATTATGGGAGTTGAAGAAAGTATAGCCAATATAATTAGATAACTGGATTAATTTATATGAAACCTTATAAACTGAATGAAATAGATGATAAACGGAAGGAGCACGTCCGGGGAAGAGGGCGAATTCTCCAAAACTCTCCAGGTAAGACAGAAAATTTTGTTCCTAATAATTTTAGCTCGCATAGTTTTGCATTGCCCGCGAACACTAAAAGATGCCTTCGCCATTCATTAAATCTGGCTTCAAGGCTTTTGGTTTCTGGCGAAATGTACTAGCTGCTGAGAGAATATAACCGCAATGTTTGTTTGGCTATGTTGCAGAAATTGTGACGTAGAGTACCCCAGATTCCTTAGCATTACACTAACTATAGATCATTATCTTTTTTTAAAGCAGTGGTAATTTTCGATTTTTTTAAACTGGTTCATGTGAAGTTAACCAAAGATAACAGTATCGGACAGCACTTTTGAGTTTCTATTGATCGATATTACGGCGTCTACTAAACTGATTCGAATGGCTTCTCCTCTCAGATTCAGCTCTAAGCTCTTCATATGTGTTTGACTAACTGTTCTTTTCAATAACCGTATGCAGATCGTCCTTGTCTACAAGTTTTGATAATCCTGGAAAGTGATCATCTTCGAGGAACTATCGCTTTCCTTGAATTTTTAAGTCACTACACTGTTTACTCAGCCACACCAGCGCAGGACATTTTTTTTCTAACTCACAAGCCTTATTTCACGTTTAAACTCATACAGCATATATCACGTTCTTTGGAATATCCATCGCCGTATTTTACGCTGTTGTAGATGCTAGATCCTAGAACAGTACAGACAGACGATTTATCGTCTCGTCGTACTTTCCAAGATATTCCACTCGCAGATCTGAAATATTATTAATGTTATTTAGCAAAAGCAAAACTGATTTTCTCCCGAAGAAGAAGGGCCTGTGTCTGATCATTCTCGAAATCCATAGTATTTTATTTAAAATCTATGCCAAACTAAGGTTGCTGTTTTGCCTAATTTTAAATTTTACATTGGTACGTTTCCCTCCTAATTTGATATTGTTTCTCGCTTTGCTCTCTTTCAGCTTATAAGAGATTGTAGGAAGGTTTTGGTATTCTGATAAAAGCGGAAATTCGTAATGTACATTCGAAAGTATACATTGCAAATATGCCAAAAAATTGATATTTTCATAAAACTGAAAACACATAAAATAATTAATGAATTAAGAGAAGAAAAATAATTTATCGTATAGGTTAATATGAGTTAAAAAACGAGATTAAATAATTGTCTTTAAATAAGAGAGCCCTCGTCAGATAAATAATTATTTTTACAAAATAAATCTGAAATTTTATGTCACGAAGAATAAAACCGTGGGGCACCCTTGATAAATTTAGGAAAATAATGGCTTGGGTAGTGCAATTCGATTGCATTATTTAGGGGGTCACATTTTATCATTCGAAATATAAAACTGCAGACAACTTTTGTGAGAGAATTATTGAATCTCTTCTTCCCATTAACCTATGCGATATCATTTTTCCTATTTTAGTTCGTTAATTATTTTATTGCTTTAAATAAAAGATTATTTTTTACAAAAACTGATTTTATTTCATTTTTTTTCTTTTTAGTCACAATTGCACGTTATCAATCAAATTATTCTACTGAAAACTTATTTTTCAAGAATAAATAACTATTCGTCTACTTCGAAAATGTCTGTTATGTAAAATGGTCTAAAAAGAGAGCGGTTTCGGACAATTCGACAAAAAAAATCAGAAATTACTTTAAAAATTTCATATGAACTTACCAATTTAAAAGATTTTTTCTGCTCTATCCGCTAGTGAAAACAGTAATATTTTAAGATTTTTGATTTGATAAAACAGTGGCGTCACTATATTGTAATGTCATCCATAGCCAGTATGTGTAAAAAATTTGCGCTTGATAGCTTATCGAGAAAGAGTATAAATGGATGACAAACTGTTGACCACAGCGACTAACAGTATGAATGAGCTGAATAAAATCTTATAAAAATGTTTAATAACTAAGCACTATAATTTGAATCTGAAATGTTATTACCCAAAATAGAAATCCTAGCCCTCGATCATTTTCAATCATACTCATCTATGCACTCTCATCTTAGTAAGGAACTCTTCGTTAAAATTAAGTCCAAGTTAACCTTTTAATTTCCGGCAAATGATGGCGCTGCTCAGCTTTTAATTATGGAAGGAAGAGTGACGCATATGAATTTTCCTAAATGACTTTCTGTTGATTTAGTTTATAGTTGTTGTTAGCTTTGCAATTTTAATCACTTACAGCGTTGGAGGTTCATAAGCGTTTATTTACTTCCTTCCAGAGTACAGACAGTTTTCCATCTTCCAGTGGATCTGCTGTTATACACTGGCTTCATGATGAGCAAATATTCAGTATCGTTAAAAAAATGAGAGATGAACTACGTTCTGCCATGACCGCTAGGTTTTAAATGAATATGCCACTAAGCGATGAAAGAAATGACTTGATTCCATTTACGAACATATTTATTAATTAATATCTTTTTTATGGGCACAGTTACTGTATGGTGCTTAGAGTTAGTCTATTGAACACAATTTTATGATACCAGAAATAAGATACGTCACAGTTTCAGTGTTCGTGTTAGCACTAGAAAGATCAATTTAACCTCTGAACTCATGAAGAAATACATGAATTCAAATACCAACACTCGAATGCGAGATGAGTTAGAATAGACACAAAGAGTTTTCCCTATGAATTCATTTCCTTTGTTCACAGTTACATTCATGATGCTGAAGTTGTTTACCAGCTCGTCTGTGAGGTGGATGTGACAAATAAAATCGGCCAACTCTGTCTTTCCTCTAGTTACAGTGTTGCTTTTCCGTACGATGTCCTCCCCCTTCCCTCTCTTAATCTAATCAAAAGTACTAATCGTGCAATAGTGTGCAGTCTGTTCGCCATCATTCATCAATGTTTCACTGCAGGGCAAGTGACTGCATTTCTACAGTCTGAAATCAGTTTTTAAATTCTAAGTAAAATGAGTTTGTAAGGTTTATCCTAATTTTATAACAGTTATCTTAAGTTTATGCATCTTTCCTATCCATTCTAGCCTCAGCTTATACATTCCTATCAGAATGTATTTTCAGAAACGCGGTTAATGCAAATGAGTAAGAATAGTATTTAAGTCGATGTTTCACCGACTTCGTTAGAACGCCAGAGTTCCTGACTAGCGCGCATTTGCCTTTGGCTACGTCTCGCTAAGCCATTGCTATGCTCGGCCGTACTTTAGAAGCCTACTTAGAATCTTGATAACTTCGGCTATACCTTTCAGTTAGCTTTAGTTAAGCTAATTAAGTTTAATTTCATATTAATTTACGTTCAAGCCCAAGTGGAGGCTTGCTGTACTCTCCGAGTTAGGAGCTGATTGTGTCATATTTATTTTGAGAAATAAAGGGTAGTTAACCCTTCTTGAGTCTTACGTCTCTGTTCACACACTCTAGCAATTATTCGTTTACTAGTATTTGGGGTTTTCAAGGACTGAACTATGCCCACAGGCTTAATGAACACCGAGTCGACAGCGGACAAACCATTTATTTGACTTCGGCAGATGCACTAACCAATTGATATTGAGGGAAACTAGGACCTTCTTTGTGTCCAGTGAACTGCAGCAAATCTAACAAACACTGAATGTGACCAGTCTTATATTTATTTATAAACTCATTAACGAATGGTCAAACTAGCTATTCGTCCATAGCTCAACTTTTCTAACGAACTTTCATCGTTAATATTTTAGCAGGGCTAAAGACATTTTTAAGGAAAGCCTCAGCATGATATCGATTGCTATGGAACCACCTATATGGACATGTCGTAGTCTTGCTGGGATTGCATGCCGTATATTTTTTGGTAAGTCCGTAATCTTGAATTCATTTTCGCAGGGCCTGTTTTACGTCGAGGTTTAGCGCAAACAGCTGGTCGAAAGCAAGCATCCTTTTCCGTTGCTTGTAAGCTTTAGCTATTTGGACTACAGTGAGAAGTACCTTTCTGGCTTCTTCACGATTCGAGCTATAGTCGGTCCACTTTCCTCGCTTTTTATTTATACTTTTTGCAAGAGGTATCCGCACAGATTCGTATCCGCATTAGATTCGTAATTTACTTGAATTATGTATTATTTAAGAGACTCTGTATTGATTGATAAACAAATCAACGCAACAGAACAGCGCATGCTGATTTACGTTTTAAATTACGGCTGCAAATTAATTGTATTTTGTATTTTGACTTTAAATTAACTAAATAGGAAAAGGGGAAGCTCTGCAAGAATGTGTTGTAAACTTTAATCTTTTTTTTATTCATTTATGTTAAACAGACTTGAATCGAATGATGACGTAATGGAAAATTTTTGTGAGGCAAACTGGAACTGATTTCATGACACACAATGTTTCTAATATGCTTGGTACTTAAGTCTGTATTAAAGACATAAAGACATGAAAAATAAAATAAGGGTTAAATTAATAAGTAATTCATTTATTGCTTTTAAATTACTCAGGTTTTTAAACAGTTACAGACTGTAAAAAATGAAGCATAAAATAAATAGTTTAAATTTTATCGAATAACAGAACTCTTATGAACTGACTGTTTGTGAGACTTCGTAAAAGATGAATTTAAGGCCCTGTATTGTGTGTAGTGGTAGATCTATCCATAATAACTTAATATAACATAACAACGACTTTGGGAAAACTCTGCTGAAGACGCTTTTGATGTCACAGATAAACTGCCTAGTTAGTATACAAATTGCGTAATCTTTCGATAGGAAGTTTTCCCTGTTAATCTCTCAGCAAGCATTAGTATCTTACTTTCTTCTGCCAGTTATTCTGGAAAAGAAAAAAATGATGACTTTATTACTGTATGCCACCTACAAGAAACTTGCATTAAATGCACCAAACATGCTTTAGGCCAAGCGTATTTTCATTAAAATGCATTTGGTATTTATTCATGGTAGCTATTTTGGTAGCTGTTCAACTACAGTGTTTTCTAATTTAGTTTCGATATTCAATAAATGGCATAAAATATCTACAGTTGTTGAAAGACAGACTTTTATTTAATTATTTTTCTTAACTCTGAACTAATAAAATCTTTTGAAAGTAATAAGGTATGCTAAACTCAGCTTCTAGGGCTCATTTTAAGTAACAGTTTTTTTCAGTCTGTTCTTTACTTCTATTTCTTCCGTCAGCTCTGCTAAAAGTATAAATTAGATTGGATTCAAAGGGTGAGTCGAAGTATAATTCAAGAGAGAGAGTTTGGGCAAAGCTATCAGCAACGCTGCTATCGTATTTTAGCTCACTTGTGTTCTATGCTGGTTTTGGTGAGCGTAATCTTGTCTTTATCAGTGCTCAAATGTAGCGTAGAATCAGGAGCCGCATTAACAGGCATTGTATGTAATATTTGTGTTGAACGTATTTAAATTTGTTGCATTTTCCAAGTCCTACAATGTCCGGTAAATAATTTAATAGCTATTTAGTTATATTTACGAGCCTGTTATACGAATAATTTTCTGCCTCTTGTACAAATAATCTTCTAGTTTATTTTTACTCTTAGTTTTTGGAATGCTAGGTTTTAATTTAAAAGGCAAGGACGATAAGTCATCTGTAGACTAAGAGTGTTTAAACAAGTGTAAACTTAAAGTTTCGTTTATGTATAAACTCTGCTTACTTTAAAATAGGCTCTTCAAGATCATTTTACCCTTCTGACTTCCTTCTGCAGAATACGGTCACGTCCTCGAATTTTCTAAAACCACTTCATCTTCTTTATGTAATGAACACTTTACAAGCGCAAATTATGGTTCATTATGATCTTGAAGTAGTTATTTTAAAGTAAGAGTCTATAGGTTTAAATTTACAAGCTGTGATGTTAGGTAAGTATAATAAGTGTTAATAATTACATTCGTAATAAGTGGATTCCTGACTGATTTATTTTAAATTTACGACATGTTTAACAAGATGTGGTATATTATATTGTAAATTTAATGAAGACACTGTAAATCGAGAATTCTAAATATCATTATTTACCGTGCTTTCGGTTTTTCTTACCAACAGCTATATTTTCTAAGAAAGGAAGGAATACCAGTTATGATTGCAAAATGGCTTACCAGTTATTTCTGGAATGCCAAACATCTCTTTCATCTTGATCAGTAGAAAGAAAGTCAAATCCTAAATCTTTATCAAAATGAATTTCAGCTGAGTCTGTGTTTTCATTCGGCAGCTGTATCACAAATATTCAGTTGATTCACCAATTGTTTATCATATAAAGAAGAAGTAAGAAATGTTTATGACCTCAAAGCAGCAATGATTCAGAAATACAAATATACTCTACAAAGGAAAGGTGAATGTAACAAGAACAATAAGTCTGATAGCAACAAAAAAATTCAATAATTTCAAATTCAATTTTATTTTAGATATTTTTTAAAAACTGATTACTTTTTTAATTTAGTATTTTAGGAACATTGATGGTTATACTAATTTAGAAAATAAGAGATGTAATACTGACATATTGAACACTAAAAATACGAAATATTTTGATTTTACGATTGTCAAGGAAACATTTGCAATATTTAAGAAACTCTGTAAGAAACGGTAGCATAATAAGGAATTTGTGATCCTTATCGTCGAAATTCTAAATATATACCTAATTTACTAATTGTTGTTATATTGTTTTAGAAAATGCTAGTGTGCATTAAAATATATCTCGTTTACGTTTTCTAATCATTTACCACGGAGTGGATTTTTTGTATGCTAAAATAATTAATTTTCTTACCACAGTTTCGATGTCGTAATTCATATGATAACATTTCCAGTACTTTATAGTTTTGTTTCTTTAGTGATTTTTTAAACTTTTTACATTGAATTTTACTTCCCGAAATTTTTTTCAACAAAAAACGTAACTCGGTTGAATATATATAACTCAACTGTAAAGGTTTAATAGTTGTAGAGTTCTACTGTCTATCTGTTGTGTAGAATCTGGAGAATAGTGACTACACCGAAGAAGGGTTAAAACTAGCCTTTATTAAATTCTTTAAATTATTTACAATGCATCGACTTGATGCTAACATGCTACGTCTCTGCTTGGGCGGTAACTGAAACAGTAGAATCAACTCAAAATTGAAGATATTTACAAATAGTAGAATTAAACTACAGGGCTCAATCAATCCTGTATTCTACAGCGCGTAGATGAGTCTAGTGCAGGGATGGGCAAACGTTTTCGTTCGCGGGCCAAAAATTGAAAAAAAAAAGTTCGGCGGGCCAAGGTAAATTTTTCTAAAATTTTAAAAACATATACAAGTATTAAAATTTAAATATGTTAATGAGAAGAATGAAATTGCGCTTTCATTTTTAAAAGTTTCTTATATTGAGGTTCGAAGTGAGATGTACTGATTCTAAGGAACGAGGCTAACTGCTCATCTGTCACTCTACTTCTTAAATAATTCTTTCTAAGGTTCATTGTTGAAAACACTTGTTCACATATATAAGATGAAGCAAACATAGCACTGATTTTCTGGGCGTGAGATATTAAATTCGGGAAACTCACTTTCGATAATGATGTTATATTCTTTGAAGACTGCTACAGCTTCATTGCAGATGAGACACACTGGTTTATCTTTTACAACTGTAAAAAAATATTTCTAGGTCCATTCATCATTAAAAGCATGGCATCCTGAATCAACTTTACGTTTTTTTAGTAGACATTTTGAGGTTGAAATATTTTACGAATAACCCATACAAGCACTAGCTACGCTATACTTTTAACAATTTCAAAACCACTATTCACAATGATGCTATATGTCCGCAATCTTTCCACACGCAATCAATAATACTAGAATTCGCGACAAAAGAAAAGACCGCTGGATGGAGCTTAAAATGCGCAGTCTGCCAAATGTGAGGTCCGATTCACTTATATTGGATTCGCATACTTCTCCCCGAAAAACAAATAACGATTCTTAAGCCAATCTACAGCATAACTACCAAAGTACTTCCGCGTTTAACACTTTACCGATTAAAAGGTGTTTGTGCTTGCTATTTCCATCGATTTATGTTTTGTAAAACAAAAATAGAGACAGTAAAAAGATCATCAATAATTTGAACAAAAGGAAGAAAAAAAGTAATATTTAAACAAAGTAGAAAAGGAGATGGAGATATAATATTTAAATATATATTTCTTTTAATTTGCCTCGGACCGGCAAATTAAGATTCTATCCGCGGGCCGGATACAGTCTTCCAAGGGGCCGGATTTGGCCCGCGGGCCGTAGTTTGCCCACCCCTGGTCTAGTGGCATCACGCTAATAGCTATTAAGCCACGTCTAACCAGCAATAAATGCTAAGCCGAAGTTTGCGTTACAAACACGCACAGAGTTTTCCCAAACTCTGTAACTTTCCCTTCCAGACCTCGATATTTAAACTCTTTCTCCCACTCGTAGAATTTGCATTCTTCAAGCGCGCTTCTAAATTTAAATATTCTGGAATTGACAATTAGGAGAATGAAGGCTTATAGGAAAGTAACTTAAAATTAAGTTTAACTGGTTATTTAAAATAAATATAAACCCCTACAGAGTGAAAATAGGTAGTAGAAGAAAACAGCATTCTTATTTCATATCCTTCAATAACAATAAGTCTGTACAACGCTTGACTCGTTCGTTCATTCACAGAATCCATTACCACATTCGCTGAATAAGATGGATGACTGAGAAATGTAACATTGAGTTCAGCTAGAAAGTGTTCGGTGAGAATGGAATAGTGTGATGGAGGATGTCGAGATGCACAAACCAGTTATTCGAATGAGTTTTTCCAAGCCTAATGCTTAAAGCATTACGTCTTTATAAAATGTGGGGCTTATCGCTTGTCCCCTCAAGGAAAAGTCTTTCATATACTGTTCGTTTCTAATCAAAAAAGTTCACCAACTTGGTCTCTATTCGAATTTTTTTAAACCAAAGTTTTCGGCACAGTAGAACCTTCTGCAATCTAAACTCACTGTTTGTTTTGGAATCATAAGCAAAGCATCAAGTTTCATCTCCAGTCACAATCTGTTTGAAAAAATTTTCTTTTTCCTTTTCCTTGTTTACAGCAGACATTTTTTCCTCTTCTTTGTTCAGCTTCCGAATCCATGACAGGAGATGTTCTATGTACCGAAGTAAATTATTAACTACATGAGAAATTCTGCCCATTAGCGGATAACATTCTTAAAAAAGCAAGTTGAAATTTTATATTAATAGATGCTATTGCTTATTGTGTAAGGAGTTTGATGGAATTTGTTAAAAAAATTAGTCCCTAAACACTGCAGACGTACTAAGAGTTAGAATAGAGTAAACCCCCGAATATTCGAAATTATTCACTACGTACTCTAGTTCGAATCATAAACAGTTCGGATAACTGTATGGAATATTTAAAACCTATTTATTCTAGACGGGCATGGAGTAGTTTCGAAAATCACTCCTGGCATTAATGACATTTGCTACTTTTTATCCCTTTAAGAATTCTTATTACTATTTTTTAATTATCAAAAGAATATTGTTTCTTTTAGTTGCTATTCTTGTTATTCAAAAAGCATATTATACATGTTCTTTTTAGATATTAAAATCGGTTTTAAAGTTTCAGATTTGATGATTGGTTTTAACGTTTCAGTTTTTTGGTTTAAAAGTACCGATGCTTCATGAAAGCAATAGAAATCATTTTCTAAATCGCTGTCATTTACAGTTTCATAATTTACTGTTTACTCTGAAACTGTAAATTATTTGGATAATTGTAAAGTTCGTGAAATCTGAGTTCTGGTAATCAGCTTTTTAGTAGCAAAAATTAGATTTATAGCTCATAATAAACATGAACGATTTGAAAACGATTACGTAACTAAACATCTCTCGAATATTTAGTCGTGCACTAATACTGAATTAGTGTACCAATTTTTGATTAAAGGTATACACTAACACTTTTAATTAAAAATGAATAAAGTTAGGTTACAAGGTATTGTTGAAAATTTTATAAGTACTAGCGGAAATACCAGATGCCAGTTAAGTTAGATTGAAAGTAGTGTATCTAACAAGAGAGTGAATACCGCTGTAATCCTTCTCTAATAACGATGCAAAAAATACGATTCATAGTCATACATTTTTCAGCCTCATGCGATATGGAACCCACATACAAAATTTCGATAGAAAAATAAACTAACTCTTTCTCATTATATCAGCAAGAATGGCTTGCAGTTTTTAATGATTTTTGTCTTTCTAACCAAATGGTCGTAAAAGCTCAGGTTCAATCTAGTATTTCCCCTATATTCAATTTTAGTGAATTAAATATGACAAAAAAGTGATCATAATTGATCAGAAATTAATAACGCGAACAAACTCACAAAGAGACATTATATATACAGACTTTGTAAAATTTACAAATTATTTATTAACAAACTTTACAATTTGAAAAGCGAGCAGTAGCAACACTTTTCGAAATAAAGCATTTTTATCTCCAACGCCCAAGACTTTTTGCCACTGGGAAAAGTGAGCGCAAAAATTAATGTTTTCAGAGATTTTAATTCATATCTCGGCTGACTAAAGTCGTACGAAGATGGGAGCAGTCGAAATGGCTTCCCGCGAATTTTTGAAATCGAGAACAATGTATTTAATGTTTAGCAATGCTATTTCTATTTCACTGTAAAACTTAGAAATTTTTTATGAACAAACTCTACGATTTGAAAGCGAGCAGTGGCAACACTTCTCGAAATAAAGCAGAAATTTATCTCAAGCCTGCGAGACTGTTGCCACTCGGAAAAATGAGGACAAAAATAAGCGTTTTCAGAGTTTTTAATTACTATCTCTGATTTTAGCTACTTTTTTTTTGGAAAAACGTGGACGTCCACCGTTTTGCAGAACCCAGAAAAGAATTGTAGAAAATTTGGTGACGATAGCTATAGTAGTGACTGAGTTAATCACGAACAAACACACTAACAGACATTCTTCTTTATATAATATATAAATTTGTGATTGCTTGTAGACAATTTTGTTTTAATTTATTTTTGTACTGTTTATTTACCATACTTACTCGCATATTTTCTGCCCTACTTTTTACCAGGCGGCTCTGTTTTTTTTTTTCTTTTTTTTTTTTTTTTTTAATTCACGTAATTTTTCGTTTCGTCAAGGGTTCAAGAAGCGAGCTCCTCTAGCTTTTAAAATGGATGCTTCCACGTAATTCTTGTATCTGTCTTACTAATTCAGTTGCTCGTAAATTTTTAAGTGCACGGACTCTAACTAATGAAACAATTATGGAGAAGAACTTCAAGAATACAGGGTTATGTAATGCTCTTGATTTCTTTGAAAATCGACGGACGAGACAGACAAATTGAACAGTGACAATGGCGACGACTTCCAAGTTGTGTACAACAATAAGAGCGGGAGACTTCCAAGATACAGGGAAGCGGAAATGAGGACATTTTAGTAGATAAGATAATGTTAATGTAACAGTGTATTCATATTCAAATATAAGTTTCTTCTTAATTATATTGTGATAGTTACCGGTAGTTTATCCATGAAAAAGACTGAGTACTTTTCATTTATTATATTCTTATTCTAACCGCATCCTTCGAAAATTGAAATATTCACGTAAGTTTCCTTTCTCGATTTTTGTATCATAAAATTAATACACTGATTGGGGGGGATTGTGGATAGTCGACCCCGTCTCAGCCACCCACTCGGTATTTATTTATTTAATGAATTTTTATGTAATAATTTCACGTATTTAATTATTTTTGACATTAGTATGATTTCTAGCCAGCTTGGCTAGAATTTTATGTAATAATTTCACGTATTTAATTATTTTTGACATCAGTATGATTTCTAGCCAGCTTGCTAGAAATAATTAATAATTTCACTTATTTAGTTACTTTTGTCATCAGTATGATTTCTAGACAGCTTGGCTATGATTAGGAAGTTTCTGGGAAAAGTGTTTTTGAAGCCCTAGGAGCAATTTTTCTTGAAGCTTCCAGAAGTATTTATCCTGCCGCCTGAACAGCCTTATAAACAGGAGTCTGTGAGAGGATATACGTTGCTTAATTTAGCAACTTACATCCAGTCAATTAGTTCAGTTATTTAGCTTAAGTTCGTGCGATTAAGTTTAAAGTTTCTGCTCAAATTATTACAGTTTTGCTTTATCAGTAGTTCTGGTGATCTTCGGTTTTATTCTCCAGTTAAGGAGAATTTCACCTTTGCCTCAACCTTTTCTATTTTTTTCCTAATCTATTTACAGGTATTTGTATTGCTTCTAAGATAGTTATTTTTCTCATTTCAAGTTCGTTTCTTAATATGAAATATTAAAGCATTTCAATTCTGTGTCTCTATTAATACCCATTTCTATGAACACGCAGTATTCAATTGTGCTATCCTCCAGTCGTCCTTTTCTTGACAGACACAGCAAAATTTCTCTGCGAAAAATCTCTGCTTTACTTTGCTTAAAGCTGCTTGTTTAATTTAATACGCAGAATACATAAGGACTGTGACTTTAGCCCAAGAAACGAGACAAAAATGAACAAAATGGAAAGAGCCAAGATTAGAAGCTGGTAGCCTAACCGATAAGAGCAATGATACTCGTAGCAACACAGAGTTCTTCCTCAGACCAGCGCAACCATTAGTGAAAGCTATAATTGTAATAGATTGTTGTTCATAGAATAATAAGGGATTTACAACGTGTTAGGCTTGAAAATCTCTTGCACGCTATTCAGAAAAGGGAAGGAATTTAACTGGTCGTGGGATTAAACTACTGAATTTCATTGCAAATAACGATAATCACTTTAGTCTAGCGATTCACAAATTGGTAAATAAACGTGTTTAGTTTCAATCATAGTCTGTCAATTTATTTGAGTGATTCAGTTATCTGGGACTTGCAATTATCTGGGCTTAGCCTATTCGTATAATGTAAAAGAAGGTGACTAGAATTGTTGTGTCGCGAACTCTATGTCTCAAAATTTAAGTGTTTTTAATCGTTTAAGTAATCAATTATTTAAGTATTTTATTTGTGTTTGTATTTGATTTTTTTTAAATTTGAAATTTTGAAGAGCATACTGAATATATATATATTTGTAAAGAGTGTATTTAAAAGCTTTAATCAATTATTTTTCTTCAACTGTCTAATTTTCTAACGAAGAACGGGAAGCGTCTTTTAACGGAACTAACATCTGTGGAAATAGCCTTTTAAGATGACAGTTGCAACTGAGGGCAGTATATCCTTGTTTCCCTTGCCTTTTGTTACGAAGCAGTAAACTGGATATCGTAATTGGCTCCCCGCTATTCACTTACCCTTTTAGCTGTGGGAACGGTGCCTTGCTTATAGCTTCGGAAGAAAGGGAAAGGTTATAAATTGGATATTGAAAGTAGCAGTTTTTTGTTGTTTTTCCTTAGATTTTTTCGCTTGTTAGCAAGGGCGGTCGAATTTTTAGTCTCAAGTTTTCGCAGGTGCTACTGTAGACAACGACTTTATTTTGATTCGTTCGAGGGGTTTGATTTTGTCCTGTTAAATTATATTGAAAGTCCCAGATTGGCAAGAATTTAATTTTATGTGTAACTTTTGGATCAGTAATGTTTAATCGGAGGAGAAACCGAGTTTTCCTCGGTTCTTGCAGGGGTTTAGAAGTCAGTTTTTTGGAGTGTTTTAAGTTTTGATACAGAGAAGAGAATTAGCAGAGAGGGCTTTTGACCCTGAGGCCGAGCTTTACCCTTGCGGGTGACTCGCGCTTGCTATCCTGCGCCGGAAAGACCGATTCAAGTTTTGAAGATGCGATGAACTGAGAATTTTCCGGAAATTGATGCGAGATGTAGAGCACATAGAACGATCTTTTCCAAGCCCTCTCCGAGGGGTTTTTCCTGCGAAATGGAGGTTTTCTGCCGGTTCTGGTTGAAACTCGCAGCTGAAGCACCTGTGTGTCACCTGTTTCATCCTCTTGGTTTCTCCTATCATTGTACATCCATATTTTAGAATTTTTGATTGCCTTGCTTCTTCATTATGGTTCTACAGGATGTCATTTTCTTGAACTTTATTCTGGAGCCGATTACTTAAAAGACGAATTCATTATGGTTCTACCGGATGTCATTTTTCTTGAACTTCATTTTTGAGCTGATTACTTGTATAACGAATTTAACGAAGGGATTTCTTCCGCCGACGTCACCTATAGCTTCTTATGATGATGGATTCTGGTAGTTCAACTGTGAGTTACATTATATTTTCTTTGGTATCTTTATATCTTGATCTTAATTTAATCTTGCGTAACTGGTAGAAAAAAAATTCATATGATAATAGATAAAATTATGTGTCTTAGAAGAATTTAAAATTATTATTACAAGATATAAAATTTATGTTAATTGTAATTGCTACCTCAGTTTAAGTGAGATCCAATTTGAATAATTCATTTAATGTTCCAGTTATTCTAAGTAATCGTTGTTATGTTAAATTTCAAAATGTTATCTTGATAAATGACTCTTGAAGGAAATTTAATGTAGAATATTAATTGCTATTGTATGTAAGGGTAGTCTGGCCAGCTCTCCTAAATTTTTATCCTAGATATTAATAAATGAGTTTTATTTATGTTATTACTTGCATTTGTTTTTTTTCGTGTGTGTGTGTGTGCGTGCGTGCGTGCGTGCGTGCGCGTGTGCGTGTGTGTGTGCGTGTTAGTTACGCAGTTGGTTTGTTCAGTCACTCCATTTGTTTGAGCCGTGAGGCTTTTAAGAAACATGGAGAATTTATCGGGGTTATGGAAAAATGTTTATGCATTTTAGGGTACTCACAACGCGCTCTGTTTTAGCAAATATGTACTAACCACGTCTTATTAATGATTCTTTGAATGTAGTTTTATTTATGTTTTAGTTTGTCACGGCACTAAGAGAGGTTGAGTATGCAGTTAAATTTAAAAATTAAAAGTAAAACCAGTAAAGTTTTAGAACTCAACAGAATTTAAATTAAGGCTTGTTTTCAAACTACGGTTTTTTTGTTAAAAATGTACGAGAACTTTTTATACGAACCTCCTGCAAAATACCGTAAAGGTATTTTGAGGAATGAGTATTTGCTTTTCTTGGAATGAGTATTTGCTTTTCTTTTCTGATGATAAGTCATCATCAGCTTTCGTTCAGTAAGTAGCGAAAAGTCGTTTGTTTTTCTTTAAGAAAAGGTTTTCACATTAGAAAAAAAAATGCGAGGAAAATTAGTTTTACAAAGAAAGTTACGTTTGGGATAACTTTCTTTGTAAAAAAGATAATTTTTTCTTTTATTTCTATAAAAAAAAATCTGAAAGCTTTCAGAATTTATATTACGTCCAAAGGGGCATTTTAAACGTTTTGTGTGTTACCTTTATTTATTAAGTATCATGTTCTTCGCACTTAAGCCATAAAATCCAATTCAACAGCAAGAGCGTATCTGTAGCATTTCCGATACACAGTCTCGCGCTCTGGAGATATTTTTTTTTTCGCACGCAGTATTGCCATTGCTCGCTTTCAAATTGGAAGTTTGTTAATAAGAATTCGTTGAAGTTTTACAAAATATGAAATAGATACTGAAACAAATTTCAAACTCCAAATGCCCATATTCGAATGGAGGACTACGTTATTAAAAATTTGATGTCTCTAGGTACCGTTGTTTTTTTCACAGTGCGAGACACATGCATACATTCATGCAGACACTTCCTTATTTAATTTCTTTAAATATAATACAAGACTCTAATACCTGGTGGCAACAATTGGAAAAATAAAACTCCGTTTATAGTGAACCAACGCAAAATGCCAAGACGAAATTATTCCTTCTGGGCAAATTGCTCCTTTGGGTTAAAAAGATGATTTTTTTTTTTAAAAAAAAAAGTTTCAGCGATGGATAAAATCAATTTCTTTTTGCAACTTGTATGTACGGCAGTAAAACTAAGCCTTTTATCACAGCCTATTGATAATTAAAGTTGCTTAGGTAGATAGCGAAAATCCTTTCTGACCATTGAAAAAGTCAAAGCTGCAGTCTGTGATATTTTGTCGTTAATGTTTGACCCTTTATGACCGAAATTAAATTTAAATATCCAGGGTTAAGCTTCATTTTTATTAAAATATATTATTTTAAGCCTTTTTGTGTTTTTTCATATGATATAGCTTCATATATTGATTTAACCAGCTTTTTTCTTTACCGATGTGAATAATATTTAAGAAAAATTATAAAATATTTTCTTCCTCCTTTCTGCTTGCCTTCGTGGTGTAACCGTAGCACACTCGGCGCGCATTCGAAAGGTCCAGATTCGAGTCCCGGCGAGGGTATTGCTGATTTTTCTCGTCTCTCAGCATCAAAATATCCTAATGTCTCTACAGTGGCTCCCGAACTAAGAAAGGTGATGGATTATGATTCTTCACCATCGGGATTTGGCGATTGGGTCCCCTAATCCACAGTCACCCTTTAAAAGAAGGTAGTTTCTCCCTCCTTTCTGCATGTCTTCGCGGTGTAAGGGTAGCACTCTTGGCGCGTATTCGAGACGTCCAGGTTCAAGTCCAGACGACGACATTGCACATTTTTCACGTCTCCTACTTCAAAATATCCTAATGTCTCTACAAAATAAGTAACAGATGTAATTACATTGTGAGTATTATATTCCGCCTCAACTCAAAATCCTGAAATACAAAATTAAGACTGAAGAAACTACATTCATCGCCTAATGGTTTTGATAAGGCTTACCGCATATTTTTGCGTGTAAGCCGAGGAACTTTAGCAAAGCTTTTGTTACTGAAGCTTTGGAGTCAACTTATATAAGAATTCAGAATAAATTTCAAATGATTTGATCACAAAAAAAGATATTTTAGATTAAATAGTGGGGAAAATATCATTTTCATATTATTTAAACCTAATATGCATTAATAAAATTTCTTAGTATCGATTTCAGACTTGAAATTTCCTGAAAAATGTCGGAATTCTCTCTCTGCAAAAAGCAAAGTCGGGTGAATATCTTTATCCTGCATTCCATAATTAACATGGTTGTCGTCCCTCTCATAGATAATATCATCTTTAGTTCTATTCATAATATTATTGTTCAGTAAAAGTTATAACTTTTAGTTTAAATCTAGCAGAATATGCTACCCTTTTCTGTCGCCGGTATAGTGGTTAGTGACGTTGCTCGGCCCGGGTTCGAATTCCGGAGAAGGCATGGATGTTCGTAAGAGCATAATGTTTGTGCGGCAAAAAGGTACTCAAATTACACGGCGAGCCGAAATCTTCTAGAGATGTTAATGGTAGGGAAGGAGTGTGTGAGATCCTTGAACCTCCCCCAGGGGTTCCCTCTCGGAATTCCAAATTGAGGAAGAAGTTTAACAGTTAGCTAAGTATAGCAATACCACAGTCACCAGCAGCACTACAGAGGGGCTGGCCTAGCTTCTCTCTGTGCCTGTTCTTTTTTGTCCGGGCGTCTTTCTGTACATCCCATTTTTTTAAAGTAGAAATGAAGAGTTTTATTTTACTTGGAAAAGCAAAAGCTCAACTAAGAAGGAAACGTTTTGCAGTTTCTTTAGAATAGTTATTACACCTTTGAGTAAAGTAAAATCCACCTCTCTATTGCCATACCATCAAATGTTGCTCATGTTCAGATTTTGGGAGAATTAAAAAAGAGAAACTGTTATAGTGATAAAATTTATACAAATCAATGCATATTCGTTAATATATTTTAAGGTTTTAAAATTGTTTTCTCAACTTGCAAACTTGAGTTTGTTAATCAAAAATTCGTTAAAGTTTTACAAAATATGAAATTGGATAATAAAACAAATTCCAAATTTCAAATTAGGGCTTCCAGATCCCAATATTCGCAGCAGAATTACGTCATTCAAAATTGGGTGGCTCTAGGTACCATTGTTTTATCACAATGCGAAAAACATACATACATTTATGCAGATTCTTCATTATTGAATTGCTTCAAATATAATGCAGGACAATAATATTTGAAAAGTAAAACGAACATTCAGAGTGCTTCGACGCAAAATCGCAAAACGAAAACAATAGTCCTTCAGGGACAAAGCCCCTTTGGACTAATAATAAATAAAATGACGCTTCTGGATTAGAGACCTAAATAGGATTGCACAACTGCTTTATCTGTCTGTCTGTCCTTGGTTTTTCTGGGATGAGACTTGTCCAACAGCCTTCTGTAACTCTCTATCATCTCAAAGACAAATGTCCCTCGATATCAATATACGTATCCTTTCCAAGGACGACTTCTAATATCACCGGAAGCGGAAATCAACGTCATCCATATTTATATATTCCTTCCGTGAATTCAATCAAAAAAGCCTCATGCGCGTGCATCCTTTTTCGTTTGCAACGCAGAAAATGTCGAAACAATATTCTGCACCACTTCTTAGAATGCAAGTAACTTCGGTGGCGCCTGCTTTCATTATTGCCTCTTCGATCAGGAAGATAAATCAGAAATTAAATGCAGCGTGAAACGTACCGCCAAAATGTTTTACTTGCTAATTCCCCCACCGTTTTTTTTTTTTTTTGTTTCCTTTTCCGCGTTAAGCAGATGCTTAAAGAGATGGTAATTCACGAGTATCATTCTGTTGCTTTTCGTTTTTCAATCTTTGTAACATAGTAACAAACACAGAAATCAATTCGCAGATTATTTGAGCTTGTTTGGCTACACACAGTGGAAGACAATTGTCTTACTTTATTCATCATTAATTGTAATAATAGGCTTCGAAGTAACGTATTTGTGTATTTCTATTTCATAACTAAATCGATTAGAAACAGAAATAATCTAAGGATCCACCACCGAGTTTGTAAAATATTTTCCTTTGTTATAAAAAATTAAGCATATGGAATTCCGTGAGTTGACTGCAAACTATAAATACTGTCGAATCCCCATTCACCAACATTCTATTTTTTAGATATACTAAATTCATTCATATTAGAAATTATTATTACTACTAATAACCATATATACTGGTATATGGTAATAGCAGTAGTAATAAAAACAATTATTCTACTGTAATTTGTCCTTTCAAGATGTATGATCCATGTCGCTACAACATAACTGTAAATTTAGAACTATGACGTTAACTTATTTAGAACTATGACGTTAACTTAAAGTTGACTAGACGTCTCGGACTGAGCGGGACAGTCCTGCATTTCCAAATTAGTTTTATAGTTTCATATTTTAAGCAACATATACTGAAGCCGTCTGTAATGTCCCGTAAAATGGCACTAATTCTTCAGATATTTCCCAATTTTTGTAAATACATTTGGTGTGAAATTTATTAGCGCTACTCCGTACCGTTTTGAAGATGTTCTTTCTGGTATTAGAGGAGCATTCAAATTACGTTTTCGAAAACTCGCGAGGTCTACAAAAAAATGACTTGCGAAAGAATGTCCGAATTTCTCCTTCACCTCGGTTTTGTACTAGAAAAACGGACAAGGAAATTAAATAATTTTGCAAAAAAGTTAGGTGTTTTTTTTTGAAGGGGTGGAGGGGCGAGGAATACAAAAAATTAATAATGTTCTTTCTGGAATTCGAACCGTGAATATTCGAGTTACTAGCTGAATGCGCAATCACTTACAGACCACGACAGCATGCCGGGAGGACGAGAATACGATAACGAGAAAAGGCAAATGTGCGTGCCGTGAACGCAACGCTCGCGTTTACAGAGCGATAAGTGTTGCTATACTATTTTATATTCGTTGTGCTATTTATATTTGGGATGTAAATTCATGAAAGTATCCGAATGATTTGCTCCGGATATCTTGACCTGAAAAAACTGTTACTGCTTCGAGTTGTAAAGAAGGTTTCAAATTTTTCATTGTTTTTCTCCTCTTTTGGCATGTTTATTCACAAAGTTTATACTGTTACGAATTTCACATTCATTTGGCTATTTATTTAGAATTGTAATTAAAATTCCTTTTTATTTCCTCCTGCAACGCAGACGATTTTTGAAGAGAAAGCTACGTCGAAAAAAAAAATAACAATAAAAATGAAAGAGCGCGTGCATTTAATGCTTAATAAATAAATATCTCGTAATTACTGTTGCCATCTAGAAAAATCTAGAAAAATAGAGATTGTTCTACTGATAATTAAAAAGCTTATAAAAGCCGAGTTGAAACAGCTCATCCAGTTGTTGTTGTTGTTGCTGTGGTAGTTGTAGCCGTAAAAAGCGAATTGCTGTTTGTTTACTTAATGCTGTAGCGATTTCGCTGTGAGGTAGAATTATTTTATCTGTTTTGAACTGAGTTTTTGCTAAACGTTTGAGATATTGTGATATTGTGCGAATATCTGTGAAGAAATATTTCAGCATTTTAATTTATTTCTTGTGGAAAGAATAAATTTTTGTTAACTTTTTACGACTTGTGCATTCAATATATAGCGAACCCGTACGCACATAACAATACGAACTGTTAACACATAAAAATATTAATTCTCTATCTGAAAACACTGGAAAATATCAAAATGTTAAATTTAATTATTTTATCTTTTGAAGCTATGGGTGGCAACGATTTGTAAAGCAGTTTAAAAGGGTATCCCTAAGTTTTAATGAAAATGACGGAAAAAAAAACATAAACCTAAGTCAGAACAATAGAAAGAAAATTGAGTATGTTGTTGCTAAATAATAGAATACGAAGCTGCTGTGGCCTTGCGTTTGGCAAAAAGTGAAAGAAAAGCAATTAAGAATTTCCTTCCTGAAAAGCTGAGAGTAAAGTGAAATTAGAATATAAATCATTGACCAGAATCGAAAAACCTTTTTTGGATGAAAATGCCTTCAGGAAACCTAATTCCTCAAATTATTGTTTTTTTTTATTTATTAATGTTATTATTATTATTTATTTATTTATTAACCCAAAGGGGCGGTGCCCAGGAGGGCTGTTAGATTCAAAACGGTATTTTGTGGCGTTTCACTATAAACGACGAACCACTTTTTAAATTGCTGCCGACAAACATTATCGCCCTATATTACACTTAAAGAAATTAAGTAATGAAGAATCTGCATGTATGTATGCATGCATCTCTCACTTTGAAAAAACTACGATACATAGAGCTATCAAATTTTGAGCAACGTAGTCCTCCAACCGAACATGGATACTCGGGGCCTGAATTTTGAATTTCGAATTTTTTTTATTATTTCTTTCAAATTTTGTAAAACGTTAACGAATTTTTGACTACCAGACTCAATGATTTCAAAGCGAGCAATGGCAATATTGCACGGGAAAAAAAATTATCTCCAACGAGCGAGACTGTCTATAGGAAATTCCAAAGAGAGGCTGTTTTTAAATAATTTTAACCCAAATGCTCTCGAAACACGTATGTCTATGTAAATGAAATAAAACGCCCCTTTGGGCGTAACATAAAATCTAAAGGCTTTCAGATTTATTTATTTGGCTACAGAGAAATAGAAAATGTGATTTTCTTACCAATAATGATTGGCAGTAGAGGCCATCAGTTTTTTAATAGTAATATTAAGCTTCATAAATCAGATAACTTTTATTTTATTTTTTTTATTTAAAATTTTAAATTCCTTGTGCACCACATAGTATTACACAAGGCTTACAAAGGTAAGTAAAAGAAAACAAATACAATAACAACACAAAATAATAATAATAATAATAATAATAATAATAAAAAAACGTACAAATTCACAGATGACACGTAAGAGATAAAATTACAGAAGAAAAAGAAAGCCATTCTATCTTGGACAAATACATGAGGAGGGGGAGGAAATGTAATATTCATAGATTTTAACCTAGAAATGAGTTCTTTTCGTCCTTCCTTGAGCTTTGAACAATAGAATAACAAATGTTCAACATTTTGTACTCCCCCGAAGCTGCATGAACACAAGTCTGTACTAGATAATCTAAATCTCTTCAGATAAGAATTGAATTTACCATGTCCAGTTAGAAATTGAGTAATTTCAAAATTACAGAGAAAGTGTTTATTATTCAATCTGTGAGGAATGGAAGGAAAATATAGTTTAGTTAAGGAGGCATTAGTAGAATTCCTGTATAGTTCATTCCACTTGAGTATTGTATCATCCCTACTTTTGTTCTTGAAAAATGACTTGGGCAGTATCATTGGAGTAATTACTTGAAGATTTGTAGCTTGTTTTGCCAACCAATCAGCCCTTTCATTTCCTAGATTGCCAGTATGGCCACGTACATGAGAAAAGATAACATCAACACCTTTGTTATTAAGGTCTTTAAGAAGGGCATGAGAAGTGACAATTAATTTGTTACATGAGAAGATATTCCTAAGTGAATATAAGGATGAAAGGGAATCAGTGCGAATAAGAAATTTGGCACTTAACGAATAGTTGTTAGATATCCACTTAATTGACTCACTAATGCAAAGTAATTCGGCTTGGAAAACACTGCATTCATTGGGGATTCTAAAGAGTTTATATTCCAGTTCAAAACCATGATGGAAAACGACATAAGCTAATCCAACTCGATTATTAATTTTACTGCCATCTGTATAACACACAACAGGGAAATTATCATCAACGGAATTGGCATCAATGATAATTTGAATTGGCAAACGATCGGCAGGATGAGGAAGATCTTCAAACAACACCTTGGTATCGAACATAAATTTGCTGATGGTATCTTTAAACTTTTTATCATTTAAAACATGAAGGTCAATCGGAGGAAATCCTGAAATTACGAAACAGGCTTCATAGCTAATTGTTCTGTATCCACGCACAACTCTTAGTAAAATTCTCCTTTGAATTCTGCGAAGTATACGGGAATTAATCTTCTTTTCTAAAGCTGTTCCCCACACTCTAGATGCATAGCAAATAAAGGGGACAATACCCTGCTTATAAATCATATTAATAACATTAGATTTTAAACCAAAAGTATTGCAAGAGACACGATTAAGTCCTCTAAGTATATTTTCACACTTATTAGATAAATACATAATATGATTTTTCCAGCAAAACTTATGATCAAGAATAACGCCTAAATATTTAATTTCATTCACCGTTTCGAGTAAGGCATTATCCAAGTACAACTGTTGGTTTGAATAGCTGACATGCTTTCTTTTAATTATCATAATTTTAGATTTATTAGGATTGAATTCCAATTTTTGTTCTCTGGACCAATTGGAAATAATATTAAGGGTGTTCTGAGCCGTATTAAAGAGAGTAATGGGACACTTCTCTTGAAAACAAATTAGTAGATCATCAGCAAAAGCAATTGTTTTACAACTCGGACAATATAAGAGTCTATTGAGTAAATCATTCATAATTAAATTCCACAGTAAAGGTCCGGAAACCGAGCCTTGAGGGCAACCTCTTTCTAAAATGCGGGAGGAAGAAACGTGGCCAAGGGAGAGCAATGCAGATCTGTCATGCAGAAAATCTTTAATAAGGCGGAAAATATTACACGGAATACCAGCTTTCCTTAAAAAAACAAGTATCCCAGGCCACCAGGCGTGGTCGAAAGCACCTTTGATATCAAGGAACACTAAAACGATAACTTTTATTGCGAGCATTATTTTATATGTTATGCAATAATTAACAACTAGTAAGTACCTAATTCTCTAACAAATCAAATAAACGAACGCATGAACATCGCTACGGTTGATTTATTTGACTATGGCAAAGCACTCGAAGGCTATCTGCTTAAAGGAAGAGATGCTTTCGTGGAGAACATTCTAAGGAAAACTGGCTCGTATTCACGTTAAACATGGTAAAACCACGAGAATGCCCATGCAGCCAGCCTGTTCGACGTGATTCGAGCCCCGGGTCGAATTACCAGTGTTCAGCGACTTTGTCACTCGGCCGCTGATGGGTCACATTTTTCAAAAGCTGCCACATTCCAATTCCTTTTCTGTGTGCACTGTAATTTTGTCAAAAACTTTTCGATTCTTTTTTCATCCCTTCACCTCACAGTAATGCCCTATTTTATGATAATTTTCCTGTTTTTTACTTATTCACTGTTTATCACTGATTAAATAAGTGCTTTTTTAAAGACTCAAAATATTTATATTTCCTGTATACATTTTGTAACAAATTTATCTCTCAAAAGTCATGAAAATCAGATCATATTAATAACACTATAAATAAGTTCTCTGGCAGTTTTTTGAATTGAAATGCAAATACTTTATGATCTTGGGTGCTTCGTAATTTGCCTTCCCTATCAGCTCAGTGAAGAAATGAAGTTACGTAATTCATTAAATTAATTACATAACATATAAATTATTACAATTGTGAACGAGATCAATTACTGTTATTCACTATTAACAATTGTTGCTATTATTAAATACCATCAATAACAGCTTGAAAAATGTTCCGATGTTTTTGAAATGTTGCTCTGCCAACGAGAAATATAAAATAACTTAGTGTCAGAAGAAGGGAATTTATTGTATCTATGTTATTTTAGTGATAAAAATAGCTGAAACGGGTAAAAGAGAGAACGTCATTCTCGCGCTTCTAATTCCACGTGAAATATCCGTCTGTTTACATTTCTATTTATTTACCCCCCGAAAATCGATGAGCATCAACTACCTCCCCTATCTACACAAAATGGACGCTACCCATATCCGAAGTGCGAGAGGGATCGTACGGCCGTTACCCTGGAGACGTGCGTAGATTTTTCAGAGAAAACGTTTCCATGGCAAAGAGAAAGAGATGAGGTTGTGACTGATAGTAAACCCTACTACACGGATCGATAGAGTAGTGTTCTTTTTCAAGCGATTGATCGTTTGAGTAGTAATAGGTGGCGCCACATGTAGGACCTATCTCCGTACTTTCTGTCCCCCCTTGCCATAACGCATATAGCGCTTGTCATCATGAAGAAAATTGGAATTTGTGATTTTGATAGATTAGAACACCCGCGGGAGGTAAAAATGAGACTGCGTTTCTATTTTTATCTCGCATTTTCTTTTTCTGTTTGTTTCTCGAACGTATGGGAGCTTACGTATGATATAAAAGTGGTGATCTGTGATAGTGAATAAATTTTATAATAATACTGTCTAAAAGCATTCAAGGCATTTAGTTTACAAGAAATAAATATAAATATTCAGTTTTTAAACGTTATGCAAACCGAAGGTGAACTGTTAATTTGCTGTCTTCCTAGGCTGACAGCCATAGTAACCGTCAGGGTTCATTTTTAACCCAAACCAATTTGAAACAAAAATTAGCACTTAAAAAAGCGCTCGTAAGCTCAAATTATTTCTCCCGCCTTCTAGCGTGCCTTCGTGGTGTAACTGGAAGCATACTCGACTCGTATTCGAGAGGTCCGAGATTCGAGTCCTGGCTAGGGCTTTGCTAATTTTTCACATCTGTCAACATAAAAAATACTAATGTCTCTACAGGCTGACAACCGTAATGACAGCCATTGTTCACGGTAAACTAAACCTGTTTATTTCTGTCATCGCTAGCTGAGTTTCCCGCCAAACGAGAATATATATTAACTAATTTGGGGGTTTATTCATCCTCCAGCCTTTATAGATACATATTCTGTCTGACAGCTTTCGTCAGAATAATCTAGTTTCTTTTACTTAGTGAAGGAAACTAGATTGTCACTTCAGATCTCTGAAAGAGACGTAAATTTGCACTAACTTTGAACTAATGGAAATAACCAAAGTTTTCTGTAAAAGTGCTGTTATCTGTTAGGCCATTTTTCTTTTTTGTATCCTTATAAAAAGGTTAAAACTTTCACTGGAATTACGATAGAACTAGGCTTAATGGATGACGACCTTGGTCTTGAGCTGAGGCATCAGATAATTTCCTATCACTGCGATTAATTTTACACATTTTTTTTTTATTTTATTGCCAATCCTTGGCTGAGTAGGCATAGCCCCTTCAATATTTTTTTTTAATTTCTTTTTTTACCCTCCGAGTTCTGGGCTTAACATTTTTCTACTTGACTGCTTCTGAGATCGCGTAGCCATAGGCCATGATGCTTACGTTCATAAGATTTATACGGAGATAAAATTCACGTTTTTTCGTAAAAGACCTACATTGGATCTGTTTTAACTACAAAAAGAAACCTTAAGAAGAATTTTTCTTCTTCGTGATAGAAAAAAAACAGCAAAAGGCTTAGATAGGTTGATTTGTACGATGATTTCAGAATAGCTGTTGCTTTGATTCTGAAAACCTATTTAATTTTAGAACAGGTTTGCAGAATATTTCGAGTATCTAGGAAGAATAGTACTATGGAAAACTTTACCGCCTTCTCTACTGTGGTGGTTAGAGTAGCAAGTTTTCACATCGTTGAATACTAGAGGGGGTATGGATATCTGCAGTTTTCTATCCACTTTTCTGCGATTGTAATATCTGTCAACCTTTGTGGTAGGATTTCGATGACAAGACAGCTAATTGTCCTATGGGCTTAGCTCTTCTCGACGAATGCTTTCTGAGCAAGAGTCCGGTCTTGCGAAAAAAGAATGGCGAAAAATCCGTGTATTAATCAAGTGCACTGTCCTATTTCATAATAGACAACAATACCTGAATTGAAACAACAGTTCCTTTGGTACTTCTGCCTGCCTGATTCTGCACTGTACGTACATTACTTCAGTTTTATATGGGCTGAGTGTTTACTATGCAAATTCTTATTTTATTATATCTTTATATTAATTTAAGTTCCACGTATGCCATTAATTTAAGTCCATCTTCCAGCTTTATGCTACAGTTAGGTTATTCTGCAGCGTGGGAACGATCGAATTATTTCTCATATGAACTATTTGTGCTTGTTTCTTTGACTTACGTAGTAGTGGTACACCAATAGCAGGCATCAGCAGCCTACAAAAACGCTTTTATTACTACTGCATTCGTTGAAGGTATAGAAGATAGAAAGCAAAAGGGTGAAGTAGTAGGAATGTGGCACAAAATCGGCAAGCTTCTGTGGTTGCACAGAATCGACACAGCAGCTCAAAAACCGGTTTCAATATTATGCCGACGCAGTTCCTATGCATATCATAAAATTTAATAATTTCTTCATATTATTCTTCCCTTGACAATGCACCAATGCCTTAGAAGTATAGTCTGTTACTTTGACAGTAATTTGTCCCATTCTTGTACAGCTTTTGTTTAATCTACCTTTGATAGCTGGAGTATATAAGTATTCGGCAAAGACTGTGTTCTAAGCATGGGGATCCCAGGCATTGTGTTACAGATAATTGCAACTGTGAAACTTTTTGACCGACATGCTAACGACCAGTGAATCGACTGTCCTTTGCTGGCGAAAAGGAAAGTCGATTAACTTAAAATAGAAAATCAATTTCACTTTCCAGTACTTGTGCGAGGATGACGATACTCGTTACCATCGCAATTGGCAAGGACTAGTAACGGATGGTCTTGAAGTGCCAGTTTTGAAGAAGTTGACTACATCGTTTATTGAACGTCTGAATGCTCTGCGTTAATGACTGTATGCCAGGTTTGATCCTACACCGCGAAGATCCCATGACTATATCAATCTTATGCCAAAGTTTATAACATATGCACTCGTATGCCAGCGAGGACTCTGTGCAGGGAAAAACATACATTGATCCTCTTATTCAGTATTACATCTCTGTCAAAATTTCTGTTTTACCGTGTTTATCATATACTATTAATTAATGTCGGTCGCACGCCGGTGTTGATTGTTGACCGTTGTCGATTATATGTCACATTAATGCTATGATCTCACACAGTATAGATTTTACGCATCTGAGATCCTCGATGTCATCCCATTGGGCAATTGATTGTAAACTGATAAGTGTCACTATGTAACGATTATGGTCTAAAATGCGTTTAATTTGTTCAATAAATAATTGCATGTAGAAATATGCTGAGCTTTTATTGAGAAAAATTTGTTCTCAAAGACGTCACAACACCATTTCAACTTTCGAAATGTTTCATAGAAGCGCTCTACTTTCGAAACCTGTATAAATAATGCATCAGAGTTGTTGCAAAACTGTGATGAAATATTTCGCGATCACATAGTTTCAATAGTGAAAGTCAGAAAATGGGCTTGAATCATAAGTTTATTGTGGGTCATTTTTGTAGCATGAACGTGTGAGTTTTTTAAAGTGCATTCATCTTTATTGGCTTATTAGCATCTGAATCTGTGTCCGGTATTTCTTAGACCAAATAGTGTGATTTTTGCAATCAATCATGTTCAGTTCAATCAGTTTACGTTCGGATACTCTACAATAAAATTATCTTTTCATCAGTTTCCAGGATCCATTGGCTGTTTTATTAAATACTTATAAACCAGTTAATCAGAATTCCATTTTCTTTTGCTGAAACCTTGGGCACATATTTAAATTGGAACATTTAATTGCATATATAAATGCAATGCATGAATTCACTTTAGCAATTATTCAAGAAATCTTTAAGTTCTCCCTAGGCTAGACAGTACAAGACATCACTCTATAGTATTGAAATTTATTAACAGGGCTAAATTTAAACGACGAAGATCTCATATGTTGGAGACTTGAAATTACAGTCGATTGTCTCAATCTGTATATGTCATTCAGTTGCTATTTTGGGCGTAATTACATAGCAGTTATTCCACGGTTGTTCCCTTTAAACCATAGGCTTCCCAACGAGGGCGGTATGAACACTGGAGGCTTCCATGGGGGCGGTAGCGGGGCTAAAGGCAAATACGAGGGTTAAGACAGTCAAGAGAGGCGGACGTGGCGTATCTATCTTTTTAAGAAATATAATAATATACTTTGAAAATACGTACTGTTTCCAAAAACAAACATTTGGTCTAGCTATCTGAAATTGTTTTCTTATTGTTATTGTGTAAATAAGCATTAAAAAATTTTAATTAGCATTAGGTATGCCTATACCTAATTCGGTTTACTGTTGGTGATAAGTTTTCACAAATTAGTAAGCAAAGATGCGATTCACGCAATCAAGCAAGTTCCGGCAAAAATAGATAGTGATTTGTTTACTGAGCAAATGCACCGGCATCGGAACAAGCAAAACCTACAAAGTGATGCGTGCACAAAATCAAATCTATAAAAAGCAGAGATAGCTCTAGGAATACCATTTTATTATCGTGTGCTTCGCCGATAATTCATATTGGTGACTGAAAGTAAAAGAATGCATCATAACCATTATTTGTATAACTATTTATAAATCTGTTGAAAAATTAATTTATTTAAACCATAGCAAATTTTGTATTTCAGAATGTCTGAATTTAAAAACAAATGCCGGCAGTATAGTATTAAGTATATGACAATAGTCTTTCTCTCTTGCAAATCAATCATTGCCTATTTGTATAATTTGTCAAAACGTTTTTTCAGATGAAGCCACTTCAGTTTAATATTTTGTCAGCTGGTACTGATCGTACTTCAGCATTGATAGAACGTCATAAAGGCTCCACAGCGCATTTGAAAGAAGCAGTATTAAATATACTCTCTGTACATTATGTTATTTATCGTTAACATTTGAATGCAAAAAAAATTTGAATAATCTTTTGCATAAGTCGCTTCGCTATGTCAATAAGATTAGAAGCAATTCATTACAGATTTTTTGGTTGGTTTGGGTTTCTTAATTACGGCAAAGTACACAAGAGCTATCTGCCTAAGAAAAGGGATGCCTTCGTGGAGGATTTCCTAATGAAAACTGTAAGTATATACGTTTCACATGCGGAAAACCACGAAAATGCCCACGAGACAGCTCCTTCGCCGGGATTTGAATCCCGGGCAGAACTACCAGTGTTCAACGATTTTACCACTCGGCCGCTGATTGGCTCAAATTACTTTGTTCGCAAAGTAAGAAAAAAAATAAACATTAAAATCGCTTACTGCTACTCACAGAAGTTTTCTTAGCTCTCAAAAGGTCTGATCGCGATCTGAATCGTTTTTCAATCCGTTTGATTCAGTACGGACTTCTTTGAAAAGAAACGAAAAACTGCCAGGAAACTTAATACGTCCGCAAATGGTATGGCTTATTTGACAGACCTGTTTATAATATTTAATGAAGTCAATTTACAATTGCAAGGTGGTAAGTTGAATTTAATTAAAACAAAAAATGCCCTAGCTGCTTTTGCAAGAAAACTTCTAAACTTCTTTTGTGCAGACGAAATGTAGGTAGAGGTGAATATAGTCACATATCAGCATTCTCCGCAAAACAAGAAAGTTTATACTTACTTATCGTCAATACTTGGATGTTCTTCAGGCTGGTTTTACGGAGTGATTCCAGAGTATTTTAAACACGGAAATGCTAAGTAGAGTATTAGATTCTTTCAGGAATGTAGCGTTACGAATTTTGTACATACATAGATGATTTTACTGAAATTATACGTGAAATTGTTATATTTTTCTGTATAAAGTAACACGAAAATATAGAGAAGCGAAGCTTGGCGAAGAAATAACAATACTGGTAAGTCTATTTAATACTGAATAAATGCTATCTCACTAAATTGGCGGAATATCGCTAAGCTGGCAGTGGTTTGGGAAGTTCATTTTTATCGCCAAAATTGTCGAGAAATCGCCAAAAGTTGCCAAACTTGACGAGATTTTGGTGCGATCTCTGTATAACTTTAATGGACATTTCGAGAAGCAGAAAGTACTAGAAATAGCTCGGCGACCGGGTGAAAACGGAAGAGAGCATCTGGTCTCAGTTGTTAGTTGTTAGTTCAGCGTGAGTTTGGAGTATTGAGATATCTTCGGGTTAGCTTCGCTCTTTACATGTGCTTTGCATTACGTTCTGTTTAACGTTCTTAGTAGTTTGAAGTGTTTCTTTTAATAAAATGAATTTTATCAACCGATCGTCGGCCCTATGGGCATTCAGTCTATTAGGAACCCGTACGCACGCAACAGTAGATGCAGCAGAATCATCATATTTAGAAGAGGAACTCATTGAACTTAAAATTAACGAAGAACTAAAAGTTAAAATCGGAAATGGACACCAAGAGTTCTGGCTTCAAATATCTGTCTGTACCTTATATTGTAGGCAATAGTATAGAAATTTTTAATTGCTTTCCCTTCGTCGTATTTGGCTAAGCGTGAGTTCAGTGCAGTAGCTAATTTATTGTCTGAGATAGACTACGCGCCCCTGAATGTGGCAATTTGCCTCTGTTGTTAATGATTGTTAAAATTCCACTCCCTTCAACTATCTCTTTATATTTTTTTATTTCTTATTGATTGTGTGTTCATTTTGAAATTATTAAAGCAAATTATTGCTATATTTGATGGTTGTTGATTTTTAATAGATAGATAAACAAATAAGATATATATAGTTGGTAAAATTGGTCGTTATGGAAAAAGGGGAGTTGGAATTCCTTTTTCTTTTAAAGGGGGCGTTGGTCCAGAAAAGGTTCGGAACTTTTGCTTTAAGCACTTGGAGTAACAGGAAGCTAAGTTTTAATGGATATCTTCATCAATCACGTAATAAAGAAATAAATAAATAAAAGGTCGCGTCACGTGAACTGCATTATTCCGATTGCTTTAGTAATGTGTCTTATCCTTCTGGCACCAGCGATGCGTTCAAACGGTCATAACGATTCACATATCTATCTCCCTTCGTAAATCATTCTTATTTCTTGAGCCCTCCTTCGCTCACAACTCACGTACTTGGATTTGCGTCATAGGATGTAAGGTGTCATGTTTCATCCATGAAATGTAAACCTGAAACATGCAGCAATCCATTCGCCTAGTTGTTGCCATTTCTTATTTTTGAAAATCTCTCTTTCCGATAGAAACTTTTCTTTGTTTGAAATATTTAAATAAACCTCTGGATTTAGAAGATGTTTTTCACAGCATCTAAGTGCTGTTTTTCTGTATTGTCGACCCACTAGATCTTTTCATATTTTTCACAGTTATTTCCTCTATGATAGAAATTTTATATAAGAGTGCCTAATAACTAAATTCCAATGGAAGTTTTTGAAAATAAAACTTAGTTAAAACTTTAAGGAGAATTTTTATAATATCTTAACAGTAAGTTTTTTTATTACAAAAAATGTACGATAATATTTATTATTTGAAATGCACATACTTGTACGCATTGGAGATTAGTACATACGCTCTGTGAGTTTGATAATATGAACATATTCTAGACGACGTACGATAGGCAGACGATTAATTTGACGGATGTAAGTGTTTGTACCTGTCATAATAAGGTTTTTCAGAGCCATCAATAAGTGCTAGTACTTTTTATTCAACTTACTGTAAAATATTATGAAACTGGGACCGCAGGAAAAAAATTCATAACTACCATTCTTCAAAGGAACAGAAGCAATTTTTTTAATATAAAGAAACACGCTTTCTTCGAGATGTTTATTATTATTTTTATTTTGCCTTGAAATCCTAACAGCGATAAACAGATGTTGTTGCCAATCTGCAATTTATAAAGTATTTCCCATTCTTCAGTACTATTAAATACCTCGAAGAAAATTCACTTACTATAAAATCCTTTCCATGATATATAGATGCTGTTGCTAATCGACGACGTATAAGATTATTCGTTTACTTTCAGTTTAACAGAATTACTTTGCTCAATACAGCGTTACGTTCATTAGTTAAAAAAAAAAAAAGAAATTTACATTCTGACAATATTTTGCAAGAAGTGTTATTTCATACCATAAGCAATATAGATTTCTAGCACCTTATAAGAGATCGAGTGAAAAACTTATGACTCTCCTTCTTGTATACTGCTTCTGCATCCAAAGTTAAATATGTTATGTTGAAATCTTAAGTAATATATAAATTGTAAGCTTGTAAGCCTCTATATATGGTTCTGATTTTAATTTTGCTTAAACGGTAAGATAAGTTTTAATAATTTCATATTTTTGTTTATACTACTTTATATTCAAAACATAAATAAATAAATTTAGAAACAAATTGGAATTTCTAAGCTAAAATTCTCACTGAAATGCGAGTTTCAATTTCACGCAAAAGTAAAGACTTTTCTCAACAATGACTAAGGCAGGCATTACTTTTATTTAAGAAACAATGAGCAGATTTAATTATACAAGTTTTTCTACAATCAATCAAGTTTTAGTTTAGGTTAATCAGATTTAATTAAACAAGTTTTTATCTAATCAAGTTTCTTTAATCAAGTTTTTCTTTAATACTGTTAATACAATGCTGTCAGCATTCTGAGCGGATTTAATTATAAAGTGTATATAATATATAAAAGTAAAGATTCTTACTTTTAATTAAGAAACTAATTAAATTTAATTTAAGAAACTAATTTAAAAAATTAAACTAATTTAAATAATTTGTTCCCAATAAAATAAATTGCACGGAAGAGAACATTTGATTTTGATGAAGGATCTGTATTCCGCTCAGGTCTTCTTTTTTTATTTTGCCGCAAGCTGTGTGGAAAAACTTCACTAAAGCTATTATATTCCAACAACTCTCCCTCCGAAAAGAAGGAGAGACTAAATTATTATCTAGAAAATACAGACTGCAATTTAATACTTCAAAACAATTTGCTTTATATTGTACGCACTTTATAATCTATCTATATATATATAAAGAGGAAAGTCTGTTGGTTTGTCTTCTAATAACTCAGTCACTACTACAGCTATCGGCGCGAAACTTTCTACAATTCTTTTCTGGATTCTGGAAAAGGTCGACGTCCACTTTTTTTTTAAAAAAAGGAGCTAAAATCAGAGATATTAATTAAAAAGTCGGAAAAACGATCATTTTTGCCCGCATATTTCCGAGTGGCAACAATCTCGCAAGCCGGAGTTGAAAAATCTGCTTTATTTCGAAAGTTGTTGCCACTGCTCGCTTTCAAATCCTATAGTTTGTTAATAAAAAATATTTATAAGTTTTACGATGAATTAAAAATAGCATTGCCAAACATTAAATACATAATTCTCGATTCCAAAAATTCGTGGAAAGCCATTTCGGCTGTTCCCATTTTCGTACGACTTTAAACCGCCGAAATATTAATTAAAAACTCTGAAAGCGCGAATTTTGGCACTCGTTTTTCCGAGTGGCAACAGTCTGGCGCATTGGTTATAAAAATGTTTATTTCGAAAAGTGCTGTTACTACTCGCTTTTCAAATCGTAAAGTTTGTTAATAAAAAATTTCTAAGTCTTACAAAATCTATGTATATGAAGAAAATGTCTGTTTGTACGTTTGTTTGTTTGTTCGCATTATTGATTTCTGATCAATTATGATAAATGTTTTGCCGCATTTAATCGACTAAAACTGAATATAGGTGAAATATTGGACGGAACGTGAACTTTTACGACTATTTGATTAGAACGACGAAAATCATTAAAAACTGCGTGCTATTGTTGCTGATATAATGAAAGAGAATTAACTAATTTTTCTATCAAAAATTTTTTATATGGTTTCCATATCGCATCAGAGTGAAAAATGTGTTCCTATGAATCCTATTTTTGTATAGTTATAAGAGAAAAAGATTACAGCGATATCGTTCTCTCTGTTGTTAGATGCATTACTCTCAATCTAACTTAACTGGCATCGGGTACTTCCGCTAGTATTAAATAAAAGTAAAGATTCTTACTTTTATTTAAGAAACGATGAGAAATGTGTGTATAACTGTTGACATTTTTAAATTAAAAAACTTTCAATAATAAATTATTTTGAGGTATTGAGTTGTAGTCTGTAGTTTCCAGATAATAATTTCTTCCCCCCCCCTTCTTTTTGGAGGATGGGTTGTTGGAATATAACATATTTAGTGAGGTTTTTTCACCTACAGCTTTTCCGACATAACCTGCGGCAAAATAAAAGAAGATCGGAAGGGAATACAGATCTTTCTCTAAAATCAGATGCTCTCTTCCGTGCAATTTATTTTATTGGGAACAACTGCCACCATAAAGATTTCAAAACTGAGATTGTTCAAGATTATTTCAAGAAAGAGAATCGAGTTTTTCTTTAATGCTTTACATTACAATGCTGTCAGCACTCTGAGCAGATTTAATTATAAAGTGCTGAAATTAATTTCCATTATTAGTCTCTACGCATCTAACCTTTGTTCCCTTTCATTTTACCTTGCATTATGTTTTATTCATTTATTTTATTACCGTTTTATTCATTTGTTGCCTTTGGCAGTTTGAAATATCTCCTGCATTTTCTCATGCACTTCAGCAGTTTCAGACATATCCGTTTTATTTTCTTAGAGTATTCTGAAAAATGCTGTGATGTCTATACTTCAACACCAGCTATACTTTAAAACGTCATTTGCAATTCCTCCCACACTCACATTGGCGCGCTCTAACCATTTTATAGGCGTCGGCCACAACTAAGGCCGGAAGAGGTGGTCTCTTTATTATGAAGACACCTAATTGCTGGGACACCGTTGCCTTCTGTGAAGAGACGAACAAATTACGTCCATTCATTCTCCGGGATTCGAACCCGGGCCCTTCGATATGGCAGTCAGAGTCATTCACTTTCCTGTCTGGGCGGCGATTTACAAATTGTTAACTCATTTAAATGTCACGCGCTATTTTTTGTCTGCCCAAGAACTTAGAGAGTTATCTTTTGATTATAGTAGTGTTTCTCATAACGTACGCAAACCATTTCAGGCCGGCGTTCATAATGCGTAACACGGTTAACCATAGTCTAATATGGAAATAATTTTAAATTGTTCTAGAGTTCGGTCCAAAACTGCGAACAATCTTTAAAATGTGTGATAGATAATATTAACAATGCCACCAGTATTGGAAATGCCAAGGATTTGTTTCTTTAATAGTCAGAAAATCGTTTAAAAACATTATGCGTGTACACGGTTTTCATTTCAGTTTAGTAAATATATTCTTAGATAATTCTTAGATGCTTAGATTCCACCCCATTAGAGGTGGGAGTCTTAGCTGTCCTTGATCTCTGCGCATGTGTCTCTTATTTGGGGGGAGATTCACAATTCAGAAGTTGTTTGCTTGTTTGCTCCTATATAATCCTGCTCCGCACTTATCGAGTAGATATGTGAATCGCGATGTTCGCTTCGAGTTCTTTCTTGGCTGTAGACCTAATCTTACTCTTTAAAAAAAAAGAGAGCGAGATAAAAAAGAAAGAAATAAAGACGTTAGAATGGCTAGCAAGTCTTCAGTAATAAAGAAATATGTTCACATGCCCGTTTCTTTCCTCTTTATCTATGCCCAGCCGTATTTTCTCTTTGTACGAGCAGTTCTGTGTTTAAATTTTTAACAGCATTCGATGGCATTCACTTGAGGTTTGTAATGCGAGTCGAGTTTGTTATGCCAAACATTTACTGTGCGAAACGCCACTGCATTTTTGTTCTGTATGGATTTACATTCAAGATAAAACACGTACATAACCATTTTGAACTTTATGTATAAGGTAAAGTATCTCATTTGTTAGCAATTCACGTTTGATCTCCCAAATAAATAGGCGAGCAAAACGAAAACTTTCTCACGGCTACAAAGAAACAGTTATTAAAACAATTGAGAAAAACGTATAAACAAAAACTCCGGCAAAGTCGAAGATACTGCTTAAACTGTCCGGCAAATAGAAACAAATATAGAAGATTCAGTTCCAAATGTGCAGAATTGTACAAAACTCAAATACTCGAAATTCGCCTTGGAAACATACATTCTTCAGCTGCAACAGTCCTATAAAACTGAAAGTACTTCAGAGTTAAGAACCCTGCAGTCTGAAAGCTGGATTAAACTTAGCCCCCTTCTTTCGTTTTTCTGTTAAAGATATTTGGTGACTTTTTCCGTTGAAGGAAAAGACGAAAAGAATTCCAGGAGTTATCTTGCAAACTGCTTCCAGTCATTTCTATTTCCCCAAATCAAAAATTTTGGACACTTTCAAAATTTGCCATACTTGGCCAATAGATGACATTTGAACTTCAGATTTTGAGACCAAGCTCATCAGCGTTATAAACAGAGATATTTCTGATTTTGCTGGCACTATTTGGAAGCCTTCATCTCACATGATTAAAATTAGTCTAAAGCAAGCAAAAACAAACATTTAAAAAGTAGATTTGAACTTATCAAATTAGATCTCATGCAAAGCGAGTTAAATCCAGATAAACACGATTACATCGCGAGTGAGAAATCGCTAGATATGTGTTTATTGCCGAGTTATCATACATTAGCCATTTCCAGACGGCGGGCCTTTGTTTAAGACGCTCCCTCTGGGCGGATGGGAGTCGAAAAGAATCGTCGGGCAGGATGGGGGTTTAGGTTCCGCTAAGCCTAACTTTAAAGGGAAAAAACACCCAAAAAGATTACATCCTAACGTCATACTTTTTAGTACTGTGTTAGATTACTACATAAGCTATCATATATGTTAAAATTAGGGTTTAATAATATTTTTCCTTTACTTCATATGAAAATATATATAAAATTGCTTACATTGAGAAATAGTCTTTAGAAGCGCTAGTCAAATTATTCCGAAGATTTAATTGATAGAGTACATTAATAAACATTTAAATTAATAAAAACAATATAAGAAAGACTATTTACAAGAAGAAGTAAAAACAGTTTGTCACATGAACTGGAAGGCAGACACCCAGTGAGCTCAGTCTCTGAGAAAATGTCCATCGCAGAATCACTAGAAATATCGCTCTGTAACTCTTAAGAAAATGAATCATCTCTCTCATTCATGTCACTAACTGGCTTATTTACCATGCGAGTATATCCTACGGATAAATAACGCTTGACAGTCTTAATAAACTGAAATCAAGGCTTTTCGAAATAAAAATGGAAATACTCGAAATATAAGCGATAAAAGGAATGCAAAGCGTAATAGAACCCCACATAGTAACCCTAAGAGATTCTACATCAGGGGTCGCCAAAGTGGTCTATATAGACCCCTAGGGGTCTATTTAACAACAATAGGGGTCTATCTGACCCAAGGGGTCGAATGGGGGTCTATTGGGACTCGAAGGAAAAACAGTTCTTAATACGCAAATCACACATATCTAACTGCGTACGTAAAAATTTAAAATATTTTTATAATTGACTTAATATTATATTCTTTATAGAAAATAAAATAATAAATCAGAAAACAATCTGCCCTTTTGTCTAGAGGTCTAGAGAGTTGTCTAGAGGTGTATGCTTGCAACGGCTCGTCAATTTATTTGACTCCCCGACAGAATTTCTGAACGAAATAAATCCTGTTCTAAGCAATGAACTCCAAAACAATAAGAACCATATTTTTTATTTAGCAGACTTATTTGGAAAATTTAATGACGTTCAAACAAAACTGCAAGGAAAAGATGTAACAATTATCTAAGCTCGGACAATACTGTTAGGCTTCCAAGTAAAATTAAATTTATTTAGATCTTCATTGCTACGTAAGGATTATGAGTATTTTTCAAATCTGCAACAATTAAAAATAAAAGAAGAAGACTTGGAAATATATACAAATCATCTTCAAAAATTAAGCGACGATTTTGAACTGCGCTTTGTTGATTTAGAAAACATCCACATCCCTGATTGGATTATTGCGCCATTTTCGGCGCAAACTGATAACGTCGACATCAACATACAAGATGAGCTTGCTGAACTATTGTCCGATCTTGAAGCAAAAACGCTTATTAAAAATTTGACAATACATAAATTTTGGACTAATATAAATATAAAGCAAAAATATGTGAAACTTTACGAAATGGTTCAGCCATTTATGCTGGCGTTTCCAAGTTCGTATATGGTTGAAGCCGGTTTCAGTCACGTTAATTCAATTTTAACTAAAAACAGAAATAAATTAAATGTGGAGCTTCGAGGGGATTTACGGTTAAAGTTGACTAATTTCGAACCCAATATAGCGAACCTTGCCAAGAAACACCAGGCACACTCATCTCATTAAGAAGTAAAAAATCTGTAGCTACTTTACTTACTGTTTCTGATTTATTAAATATTTAGACTAATATATAGTTTTATTTTAATTACCTGAAAATTACCTTTGTGGGGGTCTATGGAGATTTCGAAAAATTATATAGGGGGCGATGATCAAAAAAGTTTGACGACCCCTGTTCTACATAGTAGCAAAAAATTATAAAACACGAATGAAAAAAACACGAATGTTTATATCACGTGGTGAGTTAAAAAGCCGAGTTTGTTTACATTACGATTTCTCTCCTCACACGCAACAACTGACAACAACGTTACGCAGAATGTAATCCAACTGAAGATCAGGAATCCTAAAACTATATTCATTTCAAAAGTAACGGACACAGGACTCCATTTAGTGAGCTTTACTGGCACAAATATGTGACAACCGGGGGTGAACGAGAAAACGCTCTCGCATGCTAGGGTGCCGGCCGGGAAATGAGTGCGTTCTTGCTGACAGGTATGCGTGACAGTCGGCGCGAAAGGATTGGTGTAAAGTGTAACATTTTATCCTAATCTATTGAAGCGAAAAATATCTAGATGAATAGTGACTAAAGTCTGTCTGAATTTGAGACTGTGAAGTAACTTAAAATTATTCAGATCACAGTCGCCTAAATTTAAATCTCATCGCTAATTTGTTGAAACAGAATAGTGACACATATGAAGAAGCATTTCAAATGCAGTAAAATTACGATTATTCGGATGCGTGATATCCGAACTGCTTGTTATTCTTTCTACATTAAGTAAATTTATTTACGTACCATCGGAAGTACCCGATGCCAATTAAGTTAGATTAAAAGTAATGTATCTAACAACAGAGTGAACGATACCGCTGTAATACTTCTCTAATAACGATGCAAAAAATACGATTCATAGTCATACATTTTTTTTCAGTCTAAGGCAATATGGAACCCATACAGCAAATTTCGGTAGAAAAATAAGATAATTCTCTCTTATTATATCAGCAACAAATGCATGCAATTTTTAATGTTTTTCGTCTTTCTCATCAAATGGTCGTAAAAGCTCAAGTTCTATCCAATATTTCACCTATATTCAATTTTAGTCGATTAAATGTTTCAAAAAATTGATCATAATTGATCAGAAATCAATAACGCGAACAAACAAATAAACATACAAACAGACATTCTTCTGTATATTTTTGCGTGCGTACGGGTTCGTGACAGATTGAATGCACAAGTCTGATGAAAAGTTAATAAAATTTATTCTTATCACAAGAAATAAAACAAAATGCTGAAATTTTTCCTCACAGATATTCGTACAATATCACGATATCACACAGCTGTTATATTTTAAACTACTAAAACGCTAAATAGAACACAATTCAAAGCGAAGAGAAAGCTATTCCGATCTCACCGCGAATTCGCTACAGTCAGAAACAACAAATAAGTAAACAACTGAACTGAAATGTTTCTCTCGTGATTTTTAAAGTTTTTTAATCATGCACGAAAACGTTCTGGTAATTTTTATTTTCTCGAGTTTTACTTGATATCTATTTATTAAATGCGCGTGCTCCTGTGTTTTTACGTTTTCGGCGTAGCTTTCTCTAAAAATCGTCACCCGCTGCATTACTCGAGGAAAACAAACTCTACGGTTTCAAAGGGAGCAGTAGCAACATTTTTCGAAGTAAAGCATTTTTATCTCTAACATGCGACACTAATGCCAGTCACAAAAATGAGTGCGAAAATTAGCGCTTTCAGAGTTTTTAATTAATATTTCTGCTGTTTAAAGTCGTACGAAAATGGGAACAGCCGAAATGGCTTTCCACGAATTTTTGGAATCGAGAATTATGTATTTAATGTTTAGCAATGTTATTTTAATTTCATCGTAAAACTTAATTTTTTATTAACAAAATATAGGATTTGAAAGCGAGCAGTGGCAACAAATTTCGAAATAAAGCAAATTTTCATCTCCAGCTTGCGAGACTGTTGCCACTCTGAAAAATGAGGGCGAAGCGTATCGTTTTTCCGACTTTTTAATTAATATCTCTGATTTTAGCTACGTTTTTTGGGAAAAAAGTGGACATCGATATTTTCCGAGACCCAGAAATGAATTGTAGAAAGTTCGGTGACGATAGCTATAGCAGTGACTGAGTTATTAGCGAACAAATAGACGTTCTTCTTTATATATATGAATCAACAACATAAAAAGATTAAAGTTATTTTACACATAAACAGCGTAAGGAGAAAAAGAGTCGAATGAATGTTTTTAAGAAGCTATTAAACTAATTTAGACAAATTTATTGCAAACTTGTAATTTATACACATACATAGGAAAAAAATTGAATACACCTTTTTTTTTTAAATTTAATCAAAAATCCAATAAAGAAAATATAAGTACGTAGGATAACAGCTGTGGTAACAGATGCTGTCATAGTAATTCGGATTTGCTTTTGTTTAGAATGATCCTGAACTTATTTATACGTAATTCTGAATATAAATGTTCTAATCAACATTTTCACTCGAGTTAGAACTCAGTGACATTCAAGCTCTCTTGTAAAAATTGACATTTTATACTATTTGTAGTTATTTCTCTTAGAAATATTTGTTCTTCTGTTATTTACAACGCGTTCTTTTTGCATTAATTACATATTTAATTTACGGAACGAAGTAAATTTATTTTCCAGACTGAATTGCTAGAAAATAAAAGTAAATGTAGTCAATATACTTTTATTATTTATAATATTGGTTATTCCTCTTTATTACGTTTTCAATTGCTCTCGAATTAATCTTGACTTTGAGTGCACAGGAGTTCGTCCATGGTTGTACTTCTAAGTAGGCAGCATCAAGAAGTGCAGAAAAACGAAGTTGCACAAATGCCAACTAAAAGAAATTCAAACACAAAGCAAAAATACAAGCTGCATATTGTTATTCTAACTCCCCGCGACGTGAGCGCTAATGATGAAAGCCGTTAGTGAGTCTTCAATACGATGATCATACTTACTGTAAAAGCAATTGCTGAATTTCTAGAGGTAAGCCTGTGACAAGGTCTGCAAAAACGAAGGAACGGAGTATCCAGAACCTCCGTAATTTATTAGATCTCCCGGTGTGTGTGTGCGTATGAAGGGATGTCCAGGGAATGTTTTTGCATTATTGTTGCACGTCAAATGTTTTCCCACACACGAAAAAGTGTTAGTTTAGAATAAAGATTAATAATCATTCAGGACTCAGTCCTGACTACATATCTGTTACGATTTTGGTTAGATCAGTGGTCTCATACTGAAACTGCATGCGAGCCGAATGCACGGTCTGAAAACAACTGATGGGCCAGAATTTCTTTCCCGCAGTTTTCTTTTCTTTTTTGCCATCCGCTTTATTTTGCGTGTGTTTAACAAAATAAAATTTAAAAATTTTTAAAAATATTTAATTCTTAAACTCATAGTTCTTTCAAATAATTCTAACATGTTTAGTTAATCATTAAGTAACTTACTTTAATTAAACTAAAGTTAAACAAATTGTGAAAACCTTTTTAAAGTTTCAGAAAAAACTTACCAAACGGGACAAAATTTGAGAATAAATAATAACAACCTAGTCTCTTTCTTTTATTTATTAAATTTTTCTTCGACGCATAAATAAAAATATATGTGTCTTGTATGCAAATAATAATTATAAACCTCTTTATTTCATAGTACAGTTTGACACGTATGGCACTTAATGGATCTATTATGATAAGTTTGCAGCCTTGGAGAGAAATTACCGGAATTTATCTTCATCACAGATTGTGGAACTTTTCTTATTAATTTTCAACTTTGAAAAAGAAAGCTGTTCACAAATTAATGTATTACCAAAAAAAAAAAGACTATCCTTGGTGCCAAAATTCATGACTGAGCTTATTTATGTTTTAACAAGTAGGAATAAAAGTTAATAAAATATGTATCTTCAGCTCTTTCAACAAGATTTATATCATATTGAAAATTAATTAGTTCCATTTAAAATTTTTGGTGTGTTATTTATGTTTGTTTTTAATGGAAGTGAAAATAATATAAAATCGGACTTCAAATAACTAAAATCATGAAATCTCCGCAACACCGTATTTGCAATAAATACATAACTGAAATGAGTTTAAAGGCCTGCATAAAATTTGCGGACTTCACGCGGTCCGCCAGTTTGAGACTAAGGGGTCAGATAATTAAATTACGTACGCCAGTGGTCTCAAACTAGCGGTCTCTGAGCCGCCGGTTCCCAAAACAATTTTATGTCGCAGTCCAATACATTCCAGTTATGTATTTGTTTTAAAGCAGTGCTTATAGATTTCAATAAAACGTGAATTCATATCTCAGCGGATTGCAATATATACGATGTTTATAAACAATAGCAAACATTTAAGGAGTAATTTATGTTATAACTGAGATTAAAGATTTAACGTATGTATAACGCAAATAACATAGCTCTGACAGATCGCCAAAAGAAAATAAGGGGGAAAAGTATACTAATATCGCATCTCCCCTCCTTCAGTAAATAAGAATTTAAATATAACTGCAAAGTTTTGTAAAAATCGCATTACACTCGATTCCTTCTTTCACAGTTTAAAATTTAGGTTCACTCCAAATAAAATTCACCCATTTTTTATGATTTATTTTTTAAATTTAAATAATTTTTATAAATTTTTGGAAAAACATTTTGAATTATAACCTACAAAATTTTTACCATCAAATTAAAGAAGATGCATTTCTAAGTATACCTACAAAAAATTACAGCTTTTTATTCAAAATTTTCGAAGATATGCGTGAATTTCTATGTTGACACGTTTTGAAATTTGGCATATTTCTTGAAAGCGAATGTGGTTTACGCACTTTGCTAAAATTATTTGAAAGTAGTAGTGACGTGACTTTTTTTTTTTCCGCTCATGCACAGTGTAAAAAGATAGGAACGATGTAACTTTTTTTTTCTGTTCCTGCACAATTCCTTATATTAAGAAGTTCGTCGAGTGAGTTATTCTTGGCACAAACTATTGCCAAGTTAAATTTTTGAATAATTCCGTAAATTTCGCACCAAATTTTACAAAATTTAATATTTAGGCATAATTTGAGTAGTAGAATCGAAATATAAAAAATAAATTGGTATATTATTTAGGGAAAAGACCCATTTTGTGTCAAAATACCTATGTTAGAACAATGCTATATATAAATCTGATATATAGCCTAAGTCGCGCGCGTCAAAAACGCAATTTGAATTTCGTCAATCGGCCGAGTAGAACGGGAGATATAGAACTGTCTCCCCCCCGCAGTGTACATCTTGTAAAACCTGCTACTTGTGCTTGTATCTACGTTGCATCAGTCCCAGTCATTTAAAATTGTGAAAAACGTTTGAGTATTACTTTCATATGAAAATCCATTTCGTTGAATTAAGTTGTAAATAATATTATAATCGTGATTTTAACTAAGAGATTAAACTGCGAGCGATGTCTTTAACAGAGGTCGAAAGAAAGGTGACAGAAGGAGAACGTGTTTTTCAAGATGAATGGGAAATTACTGCTTTTGCAGCATTCTGAATAGCAGTTGATGCGAAAACTGACATTTGTAGATGCAGCACAGCTTGCCGTTTCCGTATGAGAGGTTTCTAATGAATTTGAAGTAGTTGAAAAATTACTGTAAATGATTCCTGTCAAAAGAAAAACGGTTGCGCAGAATATTTTCTCTGAAATAAAAATCATTTACAATTGATGGTGTAACCGCTATAGTTGCTAAAAAAATGGACTAGCGATAACGTTAAGAAATATAGTGAAAGAAGAAAATTTTCAGCATACGTTTTGCGCTATACGTTGCCTTATTCATCAGGATCCACTCTATGTCAAAAGTTTGCGAATGGATGATATTATGGAAACGGTAATTAAAATAGTAAATTTGTAGAGTCATTACACGTCATTTTGAAGCAAGAGATATTTTATTTCTAAAACAATTAGCAATGCCCTCGCCGAGATTCGAATCCTGAACCTCTCGAATACACGTCGAGTATGCTTCCAATTACAGCACGAAGGCATGCGAAAAGAAGGAAGAAAATGCATTGTATACTTCCTCTTTTAAAAAGGGAATTGGTCAGTTTTTGTCCGCTACCTTTTAGCTCGCGCTGCACTGTAAAATCATTAGGTTTATTTTGAAGCAGGAGATGCGAAAAATGAGCAATGCCTTCTCCGGGACTCGAACCTGGACGTCACGAATACGCGCCGAGTGTGCTACCGTTACACTGCAAGGGCACGCTGGAAGGAGGGGGAAAATAACTTATAAATTTTATCCGTGGACGAGCTCTGAATTATCAATAATTTATTGTATTGCTTAAAGAATTTGAATATAAGTACGAAGAAGGATTTATTGTATCGAGGTGAAGTCGAGGAGCTATATTAAAATGATATTTTGATTTAATAAATGAAATCGAAATTTAAAAAAAAAACATACATACATACAAAAAAAGAAGAAAGAAAGAAAAATCGATGAGCTACATAATGATACATGTATAACAGATTTAGCATCTCTTATTGTTTTAACCGACTATTTACATATTCTCAAAAAAGCAGTTGAAAGCAAAGGATAAACTTATCACTAACAGGTATGCTTCTATTAAAGCTTTTAAAGTTATAAAGTTTTGCAAATATGGGAAACTAAATCAATAACTTTCAAAGTTCGCACATTTTTACGCCTTAAATCCACCATGGAGCATTTTGAACAAATTTTAAAAATTAAAAGGAAATTTTAAAAAATTAAATTGCATTGAGCCAGAAATTTTTTTAAAGGTATTTGATATAATTATAGTAAAATACACATGCATGCAGAGTTTCATAGCTCTATGACAATAATTTTTAAAAAAATATTTGAACGTCCGCTGTCTCCTTAACTAAAATTCTGAGAAAAACATGTTCGTGTATTTTTTTCTAAGAATCCCAATCTTAGGAAATAACTGATTTGACAAGTGGCGCTTTATTTTGCCTGCCGTAGTTAAAAAAGAGAAAGCTCTTTCTTTAATTTATGAGTCAGTACCATGTGTTTAGTAACATACACTGGTGTGCAAAATTAAGGACCCAGTCGAAAAATTAGCATATCAGCTGAACGAAGAGGCACAGCGGACAGAAAGACCAATCAATCAGGAGATTAAGTAAGGTGATGTACGGTAGCACATGCGCAGATATGCAGGTAGACGTAATGGGGGAGTGTCCGAGTAGTATAAAGCATGTTGTCGGTGTAAGATCAGTATTTCTGGCAAAGAGATTGCACGCCGTATAGCAGTTAAAATCACACCGAGTTGCTGCCTCAGCGAGAAATGGCGAATAATCAATCTGTTAGACGACATCTGGATGCTTTTACCCGAGGTCGAATCATTGGGAAGTTGGAGGAAGGCCGCAGTGTGACAAGTGTGGCTGCAGAGTTCGGAATTGCTCACAGCATCGTTTCACGACTTTGGAGACAATTTCAAACTACAGGAACAGCTATCCGGGGGTTTAGTAGTGGTCGTCCACGAGGAACCACACCCGCAGATGACCGGTATATTGCCTTACAGGCCAGAAGAAACAGGCGGCAGACAGCGGGAGAAATCGCTAGACACACGACACAGGCGACTGGACGACCGATATCGCGTTTTACCGTGGCCAGAAGACTGCACGGTGGTGGTCTGTTTGCACGACGCCCTGTACGGTGTGTACCTCTAACGCCTGCCCATCGGAGAAGGCGTTCTCTGTGGTGCCGGGAACACCGGAATTGGAGAGACAATGAATGGGGACGAGTACTCTTTACAGATGAGAGCAGATTTAGTCTGAGTTGCGATTCTAGACACATACACATCTGGACAGAGCGGGGAACACGCAATAACCCCTTCAACATCATCAAAAGGGACTGTTTTGGAGGTCGCGGAGTTCTCGTTCGAGCAGACATAATGCTTGGTAGCCGGACCGACCTTCATATCTCCCAAGGAGGTTCGTCACCTGGGACTGCTATTGTAACGAGGTTCTTCTTCCTTACATACGTCTTTTCACAAGGGCTATGGGTCCTCAGTTCCTCTTCATGGACGACAACGCTCCACCTCATCGCACAGTTACTGTCGAAGAGCTGTTGGAGAGTGAAAATATTGAACACATGGATTGGTCGGCAAGGTCTCTGGATCTAAATCCCGTCAAGCATGTACGGAACTTACTAGGGAGACCCGTGGCAGCACGTAACTTATCGCCAGTAACGATTCCGAAACTGCGATTGGTGCTACAAGAGGAACGAGCAGCAGTGTCTCAACAGCTCATTAACAACCACATATCCAGCATGCACAAATGATGTGAAACCTGCCTAGCAGTCAGAGGAGATCATATCCCCTGTTAAAGACCGGATGTTTCTTGCTGGACAGCCATCACAGGGATGTTTCGGCCTTTAGTCGCATTGCGCTCTATGCTACTTTTTCAATAAAGCTTCTTTTTATCCCTCTGATTTCTCTTTTAGTAAGTGTTACATACATTACTCATGTCCTTACGTATTGGGGATCTTACGGTATTAAATGTGTTGATTTGGAAAGCTTTTGTACAAAGTTATATTGAAAAAACCGTCTCGTCCTTAATTTTTGCACACCAGTGTATGTTATAAGTCAAGTATCGCAATCTACTGATTAAATCGTAAAGAAGTTTCTGATTTCGTGAATTTTCGTGAAAAGGTATGAAATTTTTGATTTAATAAATTAAATATATTGAGTATTTTATTAATAAAACATTTACTCGACGAAGACAATACTGCTACTTACACGGTCCTCTCGAACACTGTGCAGAAACTGTTTTAATAACATTTTCTGCGTTTTTAGACACCGTACAACTGGATGCATACGGCTAGAAACAGTATTTAAAGGAACTCTGCAGACAACTCATTTCAAACACTCTTTGTTACTCAATAAACAAATGAAAATAATTTTTTCTCTTTCCGTATCTTGGAACAAAACTCGAAAATCGATATTAATTTTTTCTTTTTCTTTTCTTTTTTTTTCCCCCAAGATCTCAATTTTTTCATGAGAATACTTGAAGACTTTTCTTTTTTGTGGAAAATTGGCTGCAAGAACAAACATCGATGCATTCAAAACTTTCTGTTCTCAAGAATTAAACCCAAGATGCAGTCAAGAATTTTCAACATTTCCTCTTGCTCAGGCTTCAACTCCCGATGAACGGTCTGAAACTTTTGTGTTTTTACCGTGTGCAGTATGGATACAAGCCAGTTCCCTTAGAAAGTTCTTTAAGATAGTATCTCTTCTCTTAGGCAGATATCTATCACGTACTTTGCTGTAATCCAAATAATCTAATCTTAGTGATCAGTTGCTATGCAACTAATCGTCTGTAAATGAAATAAATTCAACAGTAAAGGTATAAAAAGTTTAATTTTAATCTGTTATACATTTAAATTCGCGTATAAGGTTTAAGGTTTTATTTATTTTTACTAATAATTATAAGTAATTATTTTAATGAGTCTTTCCTGAATTCAGTTATTCCCCCGCATTTCCTCGCTAGTATGTAAATGAGTCAAGGTGAACGAGAATTTTTAAACTTCTGGAGGGAAAAGGTTAGACAGAGCGTAATTTCGCTGTTATGAGCGCACGTTTGCTAGTTTCCTACCAGCTGCTAACCTTAATAGCCGCTACATCTTCATGCCGACGAGTTATTATCCTCCCGATGTGGGTTTCTGAGTCAACCTGTTAGCTTAAATAGAATTGTGTAGTCTCGCACTACTCGTTATTTTTAAACGTTCTGTTTCAAGTTCTCACCGCAAATGTAAGCACGTAAGAATTATTTTGTGTTCAATAAAAGGGTTTCTTACAGCCTTCCTCTCGTTGTGTTCATTTTCAAGCCTGTGCAAGAATTTGCAAGGATCAACACTTAGGTAGATCTACCTACATTTTATGATAGCTAAGTGTATTAGATCTTTGACACTCACGCTTGTCACCACGATGCAGATGAATGAGAAAATGGAGGATGTCTAGAGAATTAATAAAAGATTTTGCACAAATGAAAACAGCAAAAAGGGAAATGTTAACATTTTTTTACTTAATTTAGGGGGATCTGCATCATCAATTTTATTAGTCACATTAATCAGCCACAGTATTTGCCTTAATTACGAAAACGTTTGCGCTGATAGGAAAAAAGAGAATTAGGGACTTAAAGAAATTAAACCGAGAGGGAGGGGGAATATTTCAGCATTTTTATGCGATCAAGCAATTTTTTATGAGACTTCCACTGTAAATGTATTTTTAAGGTTAGATAATACATGTTTTGTGTTTAAAGAAGAGCTTACATTTCTTTTTGAATTTTTTTTTTACTTATTCACATTTGTTTCTTACAGCTTACTAGGTAAATTATAGTGTACCGTACGCAGTCGCATAGGAAGGTGGTGCGGTGAATGCGGCTCGCAGCGTGTACCAGCTCTGGAACGATGGCAAAAAATTGTCGTTTTTGTAGTTATACACCTTTTTGTTACATAAAATAATATGCCAAAATAGCATGGGCGTTTACTATAGCTAACTGCGGCACACTGCGGATGAACAATGTGATGCTGTAACGAGTTAGCGTTATTGTGTGGTGCATGAGGGAGAGGGTTGTTCTGTCTATTTTTTTTAAGTGTGCTAATGCTCAAGTAAATAAACAACCGGTCCTGGTGACTGATTGTTTCATTTTTGCCCCAAATTTTACTCGCCCAAAGTCGTTCTGTGCAACAAGAAAATATTGTTACGAAATGTCCAGCAGCGGTAAGATAGCTTTTCCGCAAAGCGGGTTTGGGGTTGCCAGAAAATGGCAAGGGAATGCAGGGTTGCCATATATGGCGATAAATCACCCGTTTGGCGACAAAATTGCTATATGCCATAGACGGATGGAGAATCTTCTAGAACGAATTTTTACCGTTTTAGACCAGAATGTTCGAAGGCAGCCCAAAAGCTGTATAAAGCCTGCCTTCACGCGGACTAGCAGTCAGTCAGTGGCTCGTCTAGCGAATTGATCGTCGATTTTGCGTCGAGTTAGTCGTCGAGAGTATCACGAGTCTAGCGAGGGCGTCTTCGAGTCTGTCGAGTGAATCGTTGAGTACATCGCGAATTGTAGCGTGGAGAGTCTCGAGAGTACGTTGAGTTCCGAGAACGACCGAACAAAGTCGGGAGCTGTACTCCGGTGCTTTGTCGTGAAGCTGTCTCCACCGTTATAGCCTGATGGCTGTGTCGCTGATTGTTTCAGCGTACTTGTCGTAGTTTTAGACGACTGTAAACGTGTTTTTGGAGCCGTCCTGAATAATACTGGCTAATAAATTGTGTTTTTATGCTTCAGCAAGTGTTGTTGTCATTAATCACTCAAGTGTTGTCGTCGTTAAATCCACGAACCCGTAAGAAAGAAACGCAATAATATATTTTGAATCTAAACATGTATTAACATAGTTGGCTCGGAAACGTTTTAAGCAGTAGGATGGGAAGACATTATCCGTTCGCTCGTACAACCGAATGAGGCTAGGAATGAGGCTCAGATTTTGTTAGCCTAAAAATAGAGGAAAAGAGAGGAAATAAATAAAAGAAAACAACACTCCATAGTTCTTCCTGTAAAAGGATTCTGTTATATAAAATTTCTACCTGGGTTCTTAATAAACACTTGCTTTAACTAGTATTTATTAATAATGAATCCAGTCCCCATCAAAAATAACTGTGATTGAAAGTTTTGAATTATTTTTTATATTTTTTTTAGCGATGTAAATCATAGGTAAAGCGAAGCGGGTCTTTCGTTCTCTTTTTTTTTTTTTTTTTTTTTTTTTTTGGTGTGTGTGTGTGAGGAGGGGGAAAGCATAGGGACCTACGATTATTTGCGCTGTTATTGACTTCCTATTATTTTTCTTAAATATACTTTTCCTATTTCTATTCAAACTTTTATAATTACTATGTGAATGAATCTATTTCAACGGTAATTAATTCTGTAATCAGTAATCCTTTGAAAACATCTTTGCTACCGGCATTTCGAAATACATGCAAATAACGGCTGAAATATGAAACTGTATTATGTGGTGCCATCTATCGGATATATTGAAAAATATAACAATTCTTCGAATTAATTTAAGATCGGTTACGTTTTAAAAAAAGAAAAAAATTCTCATAAAAATTATTTTTTCTGCTCATGTGTTTATAATTATTTATTCTTATAAATTGCTATTGTTGTCTTTTTTATGTAAGAAACTAACGATTGGTAATCCTGAAGTGGAACACCTTTTGTTTTAAAATTCGAGAACAGAATTTGATAACTTCTAATTGCAAAGTCCCGAATTAAAATATAAATATAGTTCACAAACGTTAAAATATTTTTTGCTATTTCAGATTGCATTTTTTCGATTTCATAAAGCCAATCTTTTTATTAAAAAATTGAAGATATTATATTATAAGGCATAAATAATTTTCATTTATTTTCAAAATTATAACACTGCATTCCTTTTTAGAGTAAAAATGGTAGCAGTTATGGTTTAGTTTCCTTGATAATTTATTCAATGTACAGATATTACGTTTTACTAACATTTATAGCATGAATATAATCAAAAGACGGCGTTTTTGAACGGTATGCACGGAGCTGGTACAAGGGCACTTGCTTCACGCTGCAAAATAACTGCCTACAAAAAATGGAGAACATTATATTTAAAACAATTACGTATACTAACAAACAAACTAATATAATGTGTAATAAAAAGTACTTCATTTATTATTATCTAACATTATTTTTAGCTTCTATAGCTACCAAATCAGCTACTATTCAGCTATTAAATACATAGCTTCTAGAATAGACCATTCATACATACGAATGAGTGAAACTAAGTTTCTTAAATAAGATCAAAGAAATATCAAGAATAAGTTACATAACCTTAATAATACAAAGACATTAAAAATTAAAGTATTCAAATGAATATCAGATCACGCTTAAAGTTTATAATTCATCACAATGGTAACACACATAGGTTATGAATAGGTTTCTCGAATTCACCATCTGCACTTTTTAATTTCACAACACGGACTCTGTAATCATCATATAGTAAACATCCGCTGTACGTCCCACTTTCCATTTTAAGGATGGCAATTACTTCCCTTTATTATCACTAGCTCATTTATTTTAACATCTGCCTAAGCACGCTGCCTTTTTGTGCGTACTTGATGCTGAGTTAAATACTTCTTAATCCATCTCTTCCAAAAAGATTGAGACATTTGTTTGACTAATTTCCAACAATTACCAGTGGTAGTTTCTTGTCGTACATATCTGGTTCCGATATCGCCTTTAACGATGGTCCTATCAAAAATGACCATATGCAGTGACGGAAAAATTATCTAAATCACTTAAAATCGCTATCGTAAAAAATCGCGTAAAATCGTCTTGAGTTCAGACGTGCTTCACTTTCTACTAGATAAATAGCAAGTTCTTCAAACGTTAGAACTTGAGCATCAGTTGCTGTTCTTATGTGATATTTCGTAATCTTTGCCGCAACTTCCCGCAGTCCATCTAAGTGTGGTGTAAAAGGTAGATTGAAATTCCACTTAATTTCTATCTCAATTAAGTATCTAGCTACTTTTTTGGCATAGCGGTATGATTTCATTTCTCCATTAGTACCTATAACTTTAGTGCCGCGATCACTATACATTTCCTCCGGTCTTCCTCGTATAGCAATTAATCGTTTTGGAGCTCCTATGAAGGAATCAGACGTCATTTGTCTAACTAGTTCTAAATGAACTGCCTTGATACTAAAACATACGAAAACACAAATGTAGATCTTCCTTGCTCGAACAAAGCGCCCTTTCTTCGGTTTTGGAAAGGACCAGCAAAACCAGTTCCAGATTTCGGAAAAGCTCTTTTGCGATTCACTCTGTATGCTCGGTGATCTTCCATTACTTGACACTACAGCTCAATTCTATGTCGACAACAGCATGTTACACATTCTCGAGTTGTCTTCCAAATAGCTGCTGGTGTATTAATAATCGAGTATCTCTGTTTTGATTTCTGGATGTAACATCTGTGTTCCTCCATGTACGTATTTGTGGTGATAATATCATATTTACAGCTCTGTAATATAGCGTGATTTAGACAGACAGAATGGCTGGACATTTTACATTGCGCTATGTTAGCGTTTCTTAGTATTCCCCCCGCTCTGAAAATAACCTCATCGTCTAAGAATGGATGCAACATACTGAATAGAACTGAAGTGTTTTTTTTCTTTTTCAAATGATAAATTTCTTTACTAAATTCTTATATTTGCCAGACTTGATTATCCAAGAATGAACAATCATTGATGATTTTTGAGAATAGCAAAAAATCTAACGCACCAAGCTGTAACTTGTGAAAGCTTTGTCTTAAACGAATATATACGAGGTAGTTCACCAATCATATAATTCTTAATCACAGCAGTATACACAACAGTTCCTATTCTCTCGGTTTCTATCAATTATGATGGCATATACTTCTCTAAATGCTTAGGAAAAAACTATCATTTCTTTTTAGCCTGTATGGACCACCCATCAGTGTTCATCTTCCTACAGACACTGTTCAGGTGCATTTCTATTAACTCAGTCAGCAGGATTATCTTTTCCACTACACTTCTGCAATGGCTCCAAGACATGGGATCTGAGTTTACTACTCTTCAACCACTCCATTACCGACAAACTTTTCCCATGGTTTCACGAAACTCTTTATCCAATATACAACAATTATGGAGTCTGTCTAATACACGAACGTACTAGCAAGATCCTTAAGAACCTTTAAGAGGTACTCTTCTATTCTAGCTCCTGGCATAGTTCCGATATATAGCAGCTGGCATAGTTCCGATCCTAGCAGCTTCAGTTTCTTCAAAGGCGCTATCTGCTTTTCGACATGACAAACGACACCGAAATGTCACCTAATTAGTAAATTAAGTATTGTCAATATGTGATATCACTAGAAGTAGCAAACGAGGCATCGCAAAATATATGTATTGCGATTTTTGAATTTAAGTTCACATTGTACATAAATAAATTTACGGGAACAGAAATATCCTTCTCATATCTAACCTCAGAACACCAGTTACTCCACTTGATTTTAAGGTCATCCGGCAGTTAATCAAACCATTTCATGCTTCCTAATTTCCTGTAACAATCACTTAATATCAACTACAAATGGGACGACGAAACTAACTGACCCGTTCTTGAAATTAGATGGCGGGAGTCCTTCCCGTTTAAATAAATTTTCTCTGACTGAGATCTGGGAAGAGATTGAATTCGAACTCGCCGTGAGTAGCGACAAAACAAAAGCCTCTGTGTCAGCAGTTAGACTATAATTTTAAGAGCTAAATGCTTTAAAATATTTGATACCAATCTTGTCTACAGCGTAATGTATTTACTTTCCTTTGAATAAAATATGCATAAGGACAAGTTTAACTCTTGTTATGAAGGAAAGTTTATTGGAGCACCTGGCGTTACGAACGATGAAGACGATGAAGTAAGTAAATTTTATACTACTATTTATAATGAGAAAACTGATGCGAGACCAACCGCATCAAAAAAGCTGTTGTAAGGTGCGATGCATAATACTTCTTCAGATTCTTTAAACTCACTCTTATTTCTGAAGAAAATTTATGATCCACTGGATTCCACTTTAATCACAAGATTTTCAAATGACAATAAGAAATGTAAGTATCTTTACTATGCCCTTTCTGCACCTACAGTACCCTCAATTTCCCAGAATTGGTTTTTAATTTCCAAAAAATCATATCTGCGTTCTTTAAAATCAACACATCTTCAGAAAAGCTTAAAAGCCTCTTCAGCGCTATTTTCTCCAAAATGCCATATAAATTATCTACATATAGTGAAGAGTGCACCATTTCAATAGATTCGGGTTTAATTTTCCTAAATAGTTTTAAATGACTTTTTATTGTTGCACTTAAAATAAACGACGATGACTTACAACAAAATGACAAACGTGTCATCTGCATTATTTTGTAGCCTTCATCTACTTTTTCTGATAACGAGAACTTTAAACATTTCCATCCTCTTCAGAAATTCCAGTCATCAAAAGTGCTTTCTTTATATCAACAAAAAATTCAGTTTTGAAATTCCTGAAATTCATGAAATACTCTTTCGCTTCCCCAGAGCATTCTTCAATGATTACTTTAGTCTACTAATCTTGAACTATCTCTGCTAACCTTTTTCAATGTCCGTATACTCGTTTGTCAATCATTCATTGTTTTGGACATTATTTTTTAAATCTTTAAGTCTTTAAACTCCTTTCTTAATTTAAATTTTCAGTTTTCTACTTTTCCTCATAACAAAATCTTTAATAGCACTATCAATATCGATTGAATCAGTCATTTCATGCTCAATAGCCAAAACAGCCAGATTAGTCAATCTCAGTAAACTCATTGTCGATCGTAAATAATTTTCGATTATCTCCAGTTTAGAGAAGCTCCTTTCACAGCTGGCATAGCTTATGGCAGTTGTGAGGAATATTCGAACAAGGTTATTATATTAGGCAGGAAAACGTCCAACTTAAATTGTACAATAAACTTTAACACATCAAGCGGGCTTGAATTCGTTAATTCATTTTTATTGCCCGTAGCATCAACAAAAGTCTTTAGCCGCACGCGTTCAAGCTTGAACTCTTCTTTGTCAATATCATGATACACCTGTTCTAAATTGAAATCCTGGTCTTCAACATCCAGTAGTTTCGATGGTGTAAGAAAAGCAAATTCCGTAGCTGTAGAAATCTCTCATGAATTTCTGCAGTTACCTTATCCAGCGATGAAAACAACTTTCTTCTCAATTCGTTTTCGTGGGACAAAGCTGCATCTTTACTTCCGTCGTCAAAACTCTGCTTCCTCCTTATTCGTCTGGGCGGTTCCATTAATTCCTGGGCAAGGTCTTCACACAAATTTTTGGTATAACTCATAGCACCCTGTACCAGTTCATTCCGTTTCTCTGTGAGCAGTGCCTGCAAAGCACTTATTATTTTTTTTGGCACTTTGAATCCCCGTGTTGTAAATAAATTTGGTCATCATTCACCTCATGCAATACAGGTTTCCAGGGGCCCAAAAAACATAAAAAAGAAAATGATTTCATTGCAACTAACAACGTTCCTGCGCTTGTTCGTGTGCTTAAGTTTTCGCTTGCCTCTGTCAATTTTTTTAGAGCAGTCAAAATAAGCTTATAGTGGTTCCATGCCATATCTACTGCTTCAGCTCTTGCGCTCCATCGTGTATCCTGAATTCTTCTTAACGTCTTACATGCATCGTGTACCCTGAATTCTTTTTAACGTCTTACATGTAGCAGCAATTAGAACTTCCTATCGGTGTGTTGACGCGGAAAAGAATGCGTAACAGCTTTCTAAATAACCAAAGAAAGTTACAGAATTGGTTTCCATTGAAGCAGCATGTAAACAAACCAGCTGTAGCGAATGGTTTGAGCAAGGTACAAATTCGGAATTAGGATTTACGTCTTTGAGTCTTTGTTGCACTCCTGTATGCTTTCCAGCCATGACAGCAGCATTATCGTATGTTTTACCTCTGCAGTCCCTTATAAAATTTTATCCATCAGCTTTAAATTTACTTAAAATCATGTCAGAAATAGCTTCTGCAGTTTTATTTTTTGTTTCAATGAAATCTATAAAAGATTCCGCCACTTCTACTTTTTGATTTTCAAACTTTACATGTCGCATAACTTGGCTTGTTTGATCGTTATGGGAAATATCTGGAGTGCTATCAAATATAATAGAACAATATTTGTCCTTGTGTACTTGATAATTTGTTGGTTAACTTTATCTTCTAAAATTCCAATGAATTCATTTTGAATTTGTGGTGACATATACGTGACTGAATTTTTTGGACCCATTTTCCTGCGCACAAGGTGTTCTCGGAGTACTCGTTCGTACTTTGCAAGGAGATACACCAGTTCTAAAAAGTTGCCTCTATTTACGCTGGTATTGTCTTCTCTGTAGCCACGAAAAGCCAAATTCTAGGAATGTAATTGTATCAAACATTCTAACAAGAATTTCTTCCCACTTTTTTTCCTTTGCCGCAACATATAGTTTTTTTAATCAATAGTCTGTCTTTTTGAAGTCGGGCTTCTAACTCCTTCCATTTGAAAAAATTTTGGTTGTGTTGAGCACTTGATTCGCGGTTGGCTACTTTGGGATTTAGTTTCTGCCAATTTTTAAATCCAGTAGACGAGCAAAATTTTGATTCACTCGGTGTGTTTGTGTGACCAAACAAACGACAACAAAAGCAAAATAATGATGCTTTAGAAGGAGAATAAGCCATCCAAGTACATAATACCTTTTTCTCCACTAGTTAATGTGCGATAAAACCATTTTCACGTTAGACGCTTCGTAACTCCATTCGTTGTAATATGATTCGTGTTGAGACTTTAGTGAAATTAGTGTTCATGTGCTGTACAACCTCCGGACCTCGCTGCACAAGTAGCAATCTCATGTTTTCATTTATATGTTCAGGCCATTTTCCAACATCATCTAAATCCTTGTACTGTGTAGAAGACGATGTCAGTGCTTCATCAGTCTCCTTCTCAGAGCTATCAATAACTATATTTGAACATACCGGTACAGGTCCAAGCTTAGTAGATGTTGTTGGAATTTGATTGGGTGCTACAACCTTCGCATCTACAACAGGAGCCTGTGAATCTGATAAACTCGAAGAATAAAATACAGATACCCGAACATCAGTGTAAAGTCCTAGTACTACTTCAGCTTTTTGGTTTTCAATAGCATCAGCAATAGTATCGGAAAAGTTAACATCCGAAGTGGATCAGTCTGGCGTTTTGGAAATAGAAACTTTCACATATTTTAGGATAGCCCCTTAATTTTTTTTTATTATTTTCTTCCTTGGCTTTTCTTTTATTTCGATACGGAGCCCCATTTTCTCTTACTTTTCTCATTTTTATATGCTATAACAAGAAAAATTAAATTATTATTACGATCCGATCTTTGTTATTAATATCATTTGTTATTAATGCAAATATTTAGGTTTACCAGATCTTGAACTTAAAAATTGTGTCCAGGCGATATTTATTATTTAAAAAGAATCATTTAAATTTAAGTTTTAAAATTCTTTCTTCTACTTTTTAAAATTGGAAATTCTTTGATCAAAGTTTCAAAATTAATTTCGCATAATAAATCTGCTTCCATATTTAACGAAAACAATGTATACACTTTACGTTTCCGTCTCTCTGTCTCTCCCTCATACCTTATTTCTTTTCCATTTAAACGCCGTTTCAACTTTACAAGCACTCACAATAAGCAATCCAATTATATTGCAATACACAAAATTATATGCAGAGAGAGTATTATTTCTGAAATAAAGTTTTGATAATTTTTCACTGCTTATATTTATTCAAACATAAGAGTTAAATACAAGCGTAACAATTATTCGATTCGAATTAGTAAGATTCCCTTAGAATTTCTTTAAAACCTAGTTTATAAACTGAAAAATTAAAAATGGAAGATTACATATGCAAGTGTCCATTCAGTGCTAAAACACGTTCAAATGTTACTCTTTAGTGCTACAGTTATTTAATTATTATAACCATTGTATTCATCAATCAATAAATCTCAAAAAGCGAGATTCAGAAAATACTAGCGATATGATGAATTTAGAAAGGTAAAAAACATTAGATATTTTTAAAATTAAATTATTTCATATTACAATATAAGTATTAAAAGACTTATGAAAAAGAATGGCAATTAATTCCAGTGTAGTTTCTCTACATATTCATTGTTAAATAATTCAAAAGATTTAATAAGACTTACCTGAAATTTTAAAATGAGTTCTCTGATTTTGTTAGAAATAAATACGGCTAGTAGAACGCAGATGTAAATGCAAAGCTTTGCGAGGCTTTCAACAGAAAACACAATCACTATTTTCTTACACTGTGTTTAATTATTTTCTTCCCGATTCCCGTGTCCTCTCTTCCGGAAAACATCTGGACGATAACAGTTTACGGAGACATCAAACTATTTTTACAAGATTTACAGTATCTAATTTATTGCTGTCTTTCGCCAGCATGTATTTCTCCCCACGACCATTCCTAAATGTTTTTTCAGATCCCCTATGTCCTTTGTGTACGGGTGTCGTCCGTATTCGTATTCATTAAGCAAAGGATCACTGTTTGGCCATCTCTGACCCCCCCCCCTTCGTTCACATTCCCAGGAGATTGGAAAATACAGTACACTCCCGATTATCCGCGGAATCGGGTGGCGCGGCCGCCTCGGATAATCTAAAAAAAGTTAAAAACGGGTGTAGCAAAAGAGAAAACAGTCATTCCAACTTTGAAAAATCGTTTTATGTACAATAATACGTAAAATAAACAGCAGGAAATGGTTAACTAACGCTTAATATTTTAGTATATCACTCAAAACTAACCTAAAATGCATTTTGTTAATGAAAACAGAAAAGTGCTTTGTACTTACGAGAGGCGTCAAGGATACACAGAAAAATTAATACATATGTACTGTTTCAATACTTTAATGTATTATGTAATTACAAAAGCATAACTGTAAAACTACACCTTTTTGAAGAAATCTGTCATTTGTGTTTGCTTCTTGCTTTGGAAGCATTTTCTCTTGATCCGAGATTGCATATTTCGTAGCATAAGTTTCTCGGCCAACTCTGCGTCGTCTTGTTCTTCCGAATAGCTAAGCAGTACGTCGACTTGTTGCAAAGCCGCTTCGTGAGTCTTCCGCATCTGCACAGTGGGCTCTGCTTCGCCTTCACTTCGCTCTCCTTCATTCTCGGTCTCTCCCCTTGCTTTCTTCACAGTTTCGTCATCTGTCAAGCGTTCGTAGCCAGGTTCGTTGACGTCACACTCCAACCACTCGTTTTCAGCATCGACGTTCTCACCACCCAGAACTGTTTTCACCATATCGGCAAGAGTTGCCGTGGACAAGTCTACATCTTCATTCTCTTCTTCACAACTCAAAGGGCTTAGGTTGTTGTTGGCTTCAACATTAGGCATGAGTTTTCTCCATCATTTCATGAGGGCTGACGGTTTCACTGAGTCCCATGCAGATGCAATATCGTAGATGGTGTCCAAGATTGTGTAATGTTTCCAAAACTCTTTCAGATCATAAGCTTCTTCAATTTTGGTCATTAGCAGCTTGGTTCGGTATGCCCTCTTCATTGTTGCAACGACTCCTTGGTCCATGGGTTGGATTAGCGCAGTAACGCTTGGGGGGAGGGACTTTGCAAAAATTTGTCCATCAGAAGACATCCACGTTTGTTGCTGGGTGAGAAGGTGCGTTGTCGATCAATAGCACAGCTTTTTCAAGCAGGTTTTTCGATTTAAGATGTTTACGCACTTAAAGAACAAAGATTTTTTCGTACCATTCTTGAAAAATGTTTCGGTCCATCTATCCTTGTTTTTGGTTAAAGTAATCAACGGGCAAATTTTCTATCCTTGTGCCTTTGAAAGATCTCGGTTTTTTAGACTTTCCAATGACAACAAGTCTAAGTTTATGTCCAACGGTAGCGTTACTGTAAGACATGATAGTGACCCTTTCCTTGCTGCTTTTATGACCCGCCGCTTTACTTTCACTTTCAAATGCTAAAGTGCGAGTGGGAAGACATTTCCACAAAAGTCCCGATTCGTCGGCATTGTAAATTTGTTCAAAAGATAGCTCCATTTTTAAAACAAATTCTTCAAATTCATGTTGGAAATCGTCGGCTGCTTGTTGGTCACCGCTAAGTTTCCCCCCCCCGAAGTCCAATTTCTCGAATTCCATGTCGCTGCTTAAAACGAGTCAACCAGCCAGAAGACGCATCGAAATTTCCTTTCAGGCCTAACAACTCAAAAAAGGTTTTTGCCTTCGCCGCAATGATAGGACCATTTACATGAGAACTTGTACTTTTCGAACTTGAGCTAACCACTCTGTCAATGCCCTGTCTAGCTCATCAAAGGTTCGCATTTTCATTCCGGAAGCACCGTCCGACATTGATGTCCGATACTGTCCGACGTTCACCAGTTTGTCGTTTTGCTTTAGAATGTCACGCATTGTTGTTTCCGCGATTCCGTAATCCATTTCCATCTGCAGCCTTGTAGCGACGTTTGCTACTTTGGAAATTAATTCTAGTTTTTGCGCAATCGTCAACACAACCTTCTTTCGTTTTCCTGACATTTTAAATCGGTAACGAAAAACACAAAACCAAAAAGCACAAGCACTGAACACAATAAAAGATAAAATATTATGTAACTCCGACCGGTTCGCAAACACTATCAGGCTTAAACTAACAGTGTGGGAAAGTGGAGTGTAAGTGAGAGGAAGTGGACGTGTCATCAGTAAGATTAAGACGAGAGAGGGCGGTGGAGCGGGAACTGCAAGGGTGAATAAGAAATCACTTACTCATCAGAGGGGAAGGTTCCGAGAAGGCCTGGAATATTTTTGCCATAAATAAGCATGATGTTAGCAAATTTAACAGTTTCGTTCAGTTTTGTGAACATTTTTATTTTCTTTGCTTTACGCTTGTAAAAAAAAACTTTTTGCTACAGGCGCGGATAACGCGCCTGCGGATAATTGGGAGTCTACAATATACCCAAAGGGGAAATCTGCTTTTCTTTCATCTCACCTACTAATAGGTTGATACTCAAAAATTAAATCCCGCTCCTACCTTCCCCTCCCAAATGCACACACTGCGTGTGCTCAAAAAGCATCTTGTAACATGTGCTGTTTAAAATAAAAACTGTCGTAAAAGTAAACATTTTTCCGTGTTTGATAGTCGCTTTTTAAAGACAACTTTCAAGCACTAACACTATAAGAATTTAACTACCTGAGCTCTTGTCGGAAAGAACAATTATTGTTTATTTATTTTGATGATTTAGTTCATAAAAAAGAAGAAAGAAATCTTTCCTCCCTAGTGTATATGCTTGCTTTGGAAGAAATTTTCTTTCCACTGAATGGCGTATCTTTCGCCATCAAAAAGACGTATTGCTTCAGTAAAGCCTCGTATTTTATTTTGGTTTTAAGTCAACCCGTAGTGCATCAAAAAAATGGGAACTAATAATACTGACTCTCAACGAATTTTCGCAATCTCGTAAGATATCTCGATCTTTCAGATCGAGATGAAATTTTAAACATCTTAGATCCTAGATGCAACGGATTTTTGAAGGACAGTCACTCAGTGGAGAGTGAATTTAAATATACGCTTAAAATAAGCTACGCAGTGCCATTTCCCTCTTTTTACAATGGAGAAAGATCTAGAAAAATCTAGAAAATATGAATGCTAGAGTAAACACAAATAGAAACGTTAAACAGGGTTACTTAGATGGGATGACTCCTTTAACAGTTAAACCATGGTAGTTGCCGCACTGCGTATTGTTGCGGATGTTTTCGGCTTCATTGTTTCGCGGAGTTGAATTTCCTCTAATCTTCTTAATAAGTATTCAACGATAGGAAATTTGGCGCCCCTAGCAAAGTGCCGCTCGGGGCAGATGCCATCTTTGCCCCCCCAGCTACGCCTCTGCATTTATGAAGGGATGATCCAAGATCCAAATTTTCTTCTGCTTGATCTCCGACTAGAAGACTTGGTTGAATCCTCAGAATCATTTCTCTCCCTTCCTGTGGCTGGTGTTGCATCAAAATTTTCTTCAAGCTTCGAACTTTTTTTCCGCTGACAGAGTGGAATAAAAGCCTTCAAGAAAAAAATAATTGTTCTTCAGCTACTTTTTCAACACACGGTAAGGAAGCTTTTCCCATAAGATTAGAAATAATACTCAGTCAGCAGGTGTTTGCCCTTTTTTTTTTTCTTTAAACGGCGAAGTTTGTCGTCAGGTCCTTTTCTCTGCTAAAGAACGTTCTTCTTGTTGTCACAAATAACAGGCGAGAATTCAACTAAGATGTCTTCTGTGTAATATTTCCTTCTTCAAGGGCTAATAGTAAGAATAATTGTACGGATTGCCTAGATAGTAACATGGTATCTTAAATATCCGTATTCTGAATCTGCTTTAGTCTATGATGTTCATGAAAACTGAGATTTATCGGCAGCCGTTAACACGACCATAATAGTTAATATTAAGTAGCTAGGAGCAAATACAAGTGTACGTGTGATAACATAGTTTGTTTTTTTCTTGGAATTCAGCCCCGGATCTAGGAGATCCCTGCTTCTGACGGCAACTTCTGTGGGGGTGCAATTTCAAGTGAGCTTCTGGATCGTACTTCGAATATAGTCTAATTTTGCTGCAACAGTAGTAGTTTTAAGGCCAGGTTTAAAAACCTATTTTAAGAGGATTTATAATTAAATACTAAGAACCATTTTAAGAGAAAAGTATAGCCGATTAAGTTTGGTTTGGCTTAGTTATTTCTGCAAAGCCTACCATGGCTATCTGCCTAAGGGGAGGGATGGCTTCATGGAGGATTTTCAAAGGGAAAGTGGCTCGTATCTACGCTACACATTGGAATTGAACACAGGTTGGAACTACAACTGTTCAGCGAGTTTAATGCTTGGCCGTTGGTGGGCCCACAGCCGATTACGAGTATTAAAATAAGATCAGAGACAGGATAATAGAGGGACTCCAAGTGTCAATAGTTGCTAGGGTATTCAAATGAGAATTAGAGTGATAGCTTCGTTTTAATAGCAACGTTTCTTGGGAAATGAAGAAGCATTGTAAGTATTTACTAAGGCCACGCCCAATAAAAATTAACTTTGGATGATCCTGGAATCAAGTCAAGGAAATCAGAGGTAAACGCTTTCCACCTTGCAATTCAGGCATTGTTAGCAATAGTTTTAATTATAATATTACTAAAAGCAAAAATAAAACTAATCTTAATACTGATCCACATGATTTTACTGCAAAGATGCATAAGACTGTTATTCCAAAAAATCCCCTTACTAGCAGTAACAAATTTAATGTTTTATCAAACGATAAATAGTTTTGGCATTCAAAATTTAAAGCAAGAAGAACAAGTAGTGCAGTCGCAACTGACACCTAATCCTATTACGAGTATTCCACATGTAATGGACTCCAGTTCCTAAATCATTCGGCCTTTCTACAAAACCTGGCTCAAACATAACAGCCAAATTTATAGGCAAACTTAACAGAGAGTACTTTAAGATTTTATCCCACTCTGAAGATGATCATGGGACACTAACGACATCTTCAAGGATAACTGCAATGAACACTATATGACCAGGACTAAATATTGAACGACGGCTTCAATAAGAGTCTCCTCACGGAAACTGATACATCCAAAATTGTCAATGTTCTCACTGAATGTGATTCGCCATCAGTAAAGGCACATAACTGAAAAAAAGACGTACGAAGGCCCCCTGCTTCTATTTCAGGCTTTTTTCTGGTATCATATGTTTTTTTTTTCAAAGGCTTAATTCTTTAATTATTACATAAAATTTTTATCATGGTTACAAGTTGTTAAAATGTCAGACTTAGCCAGAAACTAAAGGCTCGGTACTTTAATGAAAGAAGGAGAATAAAATAAATTTTAAAATTAGCAAAATAATTGATTAAGTGTCAACAGAAGAATTCAAACTAAAATTAAGTAACCATGAGGACAATAACCCCTCTTAAAAAGGCTAATCAAACAGGAATTAAATAAAAACACTAAAACTAAAGAAAACTTAAAACGTAAATTAAGTTTTCTTAAAAAAATTAAATAGTTTAATACGTTTTCTCCTCTGAAAAAAAGCCCGGAGGGAACCGCGGAGGCTGAAGAAAAAGTTTAAGATTTTAATGGTCTGGAGTCGTTTTACGTTATATTCATTACCAGAAACGAACGTCTCTTCGGAAAATCTAAAAATAGAGCCAATTAATTTACACTATGATATAAATATTGTTCAACAAATTTCATTAAATTTCATTAGTACTTGTCAAAAGATAAATATCTTAAGTTACCAATTTTTACAATAAGAATACTCGCTTTGTTTTTTAATATATTTATATGACAAAATTTTTTTTTCGTAGTTGAAAATTAATAAGTCTACCAAAAGAATCAGACTGCTTATGAGTATTGACAGTTCGTGGTGATACGTTTGAGTTATTTCTCTCCAAGATTACAAACTTTATGAAAATTGAAACGGCTTGAGATAGTGTAGCTGAAGGATGTGGTAAAACAAAGACGTTTACAATAATTTATATACAAATATTATTTTTTCTGTTGTGCGTCATAAAAAATCTAATAAATAAAAGAAAGAGACTAGGTTATCATTATTTATTCCGAAATTTCGTTCTTCTTGGGAAGCTTTAGTATATTTCCTTTTAGTTTAAGTTAAAAGTAAGTTACTTAGTAGTTCAGTGTTTTACTATTAGTTGAGTAAATGAAAGTCTGAAAATTTTAATATTTAGCTATCACATTTTAATATTTATCCATCTCTTTGAATTCCAAATTGTGACCAAAAGAAATTTTTTGCAGACACCAACTTTTAGATTTCAGGTAAACTATGAGTATAAATTTTATATTTTTCTTTGCGTTATTTTTATTCGCATGTTTCCACAAATATCTATTAAAAAGTTTTTAATTTAAATTGTGCATTTTGTTTTGTTAAAGAATAAATCCCGTCTATTTTTAGTCCAAAGGGATTTAGTCTCGAAGGACTATTACTTTCGTTTGGGCGTTTTGCCTTGTTTCACAAGAAACGTATCACTTTTCAATTTAGTGCTTATGTTTCTTTCTTTCTTTCTTTTTTTTTTTTTTTTTTTTTTTTTTTTTTTTTTTTTTTTTTGTAGTTACCTTAGAGCGAATGATATAATTCTCTCACTTAGTTTGCAGATGAAGAAAATATAATGAATGCAATAGTTTTTTTCTTCATGACTTAATAATAAATGCACAAAGAAAAAAGCCTGCTTTTTAAAGTTTAAAACATTTATTTCTTTGCAGTGAATTTCGTCTTTGCAGTCAATGTTGATAGTATTTGTTTATAAAAATATAATTTTAAGTTTAAATTATCTGGCAACTTTGATAGTTTCTTATTTTTTGTAAAAGAGGATTTAAAGAATCATCTAGCATCTTAAAAAACGAAAATGTTATGGTTTCGTAGAATGTGGTAAGACTTGTTGTGGCTAATCTTATTTAAGAAAGTTTTCTTTTTGTATATTACGATAATGCGTTTTTTTAATTAGAAGTAGGTAATTCTTAGAGAGTACAATTTGTATGCTTATTTCAAAACCAACAAATGTCAACATGAGTCCGTCTTTGCAGTCAATATCATGACTCCTCACTTTCAGTTTCAGCGGGAAAAGCTCTATGAATTAGCCCTTCTCTTATAAAGTCCTGAATTAACGTATTAGCGTTATACATCTTCTGTAAATTTAAAAAGTGAAGAAATATGTAATGTAATTCTATAATAATATTAAATATTTAACTCAGTCAGATTCAGTAAACAAATAATATTTTAAGAACTGAATCTATTGCTTTTAAAATGTTTAGTTTGTTAATTAATAACAGACAGATTCGATTTCAAAGAAAATTTTATGTTTTTCTGAATGGCAACGAACTTGAAAGAAAAGTGAAACAAAGCAAAACCGTATTAACTATTAGCTGTTTTGGGCTAAGGAAAAAAAATTCTATACATATAACTACTTTAAAACCTCCTATTCCAACCTATTAACCTATTCTACCCTCCTATTAAACCTATTCTAACCTCCATGATAAGAACAACAGACAGACAAAGTAGAGAGATGTCTTGTTTTGCACCCGCTAAGTCTTTCTGCGCGGATGGGCGAAAAATTAAGCTTAGGTCCGAAGAAAAGGTATACAGAAAGTGGGTGATTTCGTATTTCAGAGGAGACTAAAAAGGAACTTCGTACATTTTATGCCAGTTCGAATGGCCAGGAAGAAAAATAAATGAGGCAAAATAACATTAAAATAAATGGCTTTGCATGCAATTAAAATGCATAACAATTTAAGTAATTAACGCAATTTTTAATGGCATATGACTAACACTAATATTGTGTAAGTGCGGGTTCGTGTTGGATTGCACGCATACAGAATCGATGAATGTTTGAAGAAAATTTTTATTAGTCCAAAGGGATTTAGTCCCGAAGGACTATTACTTTCGTTTTGCGATTTT